>CM035414.1:74207130-74269630 GCA_020310875.1 Ceratopteris richardii
GTATGTGTATGTGTATGTGTATGTGTATGTGTATGTGTATGTGTATGTGTATGTGTATGTGTATGTGTATGTGTATGTGTATGTGTATGTGTATGTGTATGTGTATGTGTATGTGTATGTGTATGTGCATGTGTATATGTGTGCATGTGTGTATGTATTATGTGTGTATATGTGTAAAAGTAAAAAACCCTAATCCTAAAACCCTAACCCTAAAACATGTATATGTGTGTTTGTGTGGATGTATATGTGATGTGTGTGTATGTGTATGTGTATGTGTATGTGTATGTGCATGTATGCATGTGTGTGTACACGTGTGTGCATGTATATGTGTGTGTATGTATGCATATGCATATGCATATGCATATGTGTATGTAATATGTATGCATCTGTGTGTATGTATCTCTATGTCTCTCTCTTTCTCTATATCTATATATCTCTCTCTCTCTCTTTCATCTCTCTCTCTCTCCCTCTTTCTCTCTCTCTCTTATTCTCTCTCTCTCTCTTATTCTCTCTCTCTCTATCTCTATTTATAATAAAGAAAAAAACAATCACTTACATCGATGTAATTCTTTTGAACGCTCTCGTCAAAGCCCAATTGACATCGTCTCTTGTCAAATTCCAAAGAATCAATGCCAAAAATCTCCTGCAAAACAAAAGAAAAGAGAAATTCAAAAACCCTAATCCTAAAACCCTAACCCTAAAACATGTATATGTGTGTATGTGTGTATGTATATGTGATGTGTGTGTATGTGTATGTGCATTTATGCATGTGTGTGTATAGATATGTGAGTGTGTATACATATGTGAGTGTGTATTAATATGTGTGTGTGTATGTAATATGCATGTGTGTATGTATGTATGTGTGTGTACATGCATATGTGTGTGTATGTATGTATGCATATGCATGTGTGTATGCACATATGTGTGTGTATACATATGTGATTGTGTATGTAATATGCATGTGTGTATGTATGTATGTGTGTGTACATGCATATGTGTGTATGTATGTATGCATATGCATGTGTATGCACATATGTGTGTGTATACATATGTGAGTGTGTATTTATATGTGTGTGTGTGTATGTAATATGCATGTGTGTATGCATGTATGTATTTGTGTGTACATGCAAATATGTTTGTATGTATCTCTCTCTCTCTTTCATCTCTCTCTCTCTCTATCTCACTCTATATCAATCGAAAACAAAACAATCACTTACATCAATGTAATTGTTTGGAGCGTTGTCGTCAAAGTCCACTTAATGTTTTCCTTTGTCGAATTTCAAAGAACTGATGCCAAAAATCTCCTGCAAAACAAAAGAAAAGAGAAATTCATAAACCCTAAGCTTAAAACCCCAACCTAAAAACATGTATATGTGTGTATGTGTGTATGTGTGTATGTATATGTGATGTGTGTGTATGTGTATGTGCATGTATGCATGTGTGTGTATACATATGTGAGTGTGTATATATATGTGTGTGTATGTAATATGCATGTGTGTATGTATGTATGTGTGTGTGTACATGCATATGTGTGTGTATGTATGCATGCATATGCATGTTTGTATGGGCATGTGTGTGTATACATATGTGAGTGTGTATGTAATATGCATGTGTGTATGTATGTATGTGTGTGTACATGCAAATATGTGTGTATGTATGTATGCATATGCATGTGTATGTATACATGTGTGTATGTATATGTGTGTATACATGTATGTATGTATGTGAGTATGAGAATGAATATGTGTGTGTATGTATATGCATGTGTGTATTTAATATGCATGTGTGTATGTAATATGCATGTTTGTATGTAATATGCATGTATGTATGTATATGTGTGTATGCATGTGAGTATGTAATATGTATGTGTATGTATATGCATGTGTGTATGTAATATGTATGTGAGTGTGTATGTAATATGCATGTGTGTATGTAATATGTATGTGAGTATATGTATGCATATGTGTGTGTATGTATGTATGCATCTCTCTCTCTATCTCATTCTCTTTCTATTTCATCTCTCTCTCTTTCACTCTCTCTCTATATTTCTCTTTCATCTCTCTCTCTCTCTCTCTCTCTCTCTCTCTCTCTCTCTCTCTCTCTCTCTCTCTCTCTCTCTCTCTCTCTCTCTCTCTCTCTCTCTCTCTCTCTCTCTCTCTCTCTCTCTCTCTCTCTCTCTCTCTCTCTCTCTCTCTCTCTCTCTCTCTCTCTCTCTCTCTTTCATCTCTCTCTCTATCTCACTCTATGTCAATCGAAAACAAAACAATCACTTACATCGATGTAATTGTTTGGAGCATTGTCATCAAGGTCCACTTAATGTTGCCCTTCGTCGAATTCCAAAGATTTGATGACAAAAAGCTCTTGCAAAACGAAAGAGAAGAGAAATTAGAAAAGAGAAAACACAAAGAAAGAGAAAGGGTGCTACAATATGTGCAATTCTTATGAAATTTCAGATCTAGAGAAACAGAGATGTAGAGAAAGAGAGAGAGAGAGAGAGAGAGAGAAAGAGAGAGAAAGAGAGAGATGTGTGTACACAACAGGTTCAGAATGTAGTTCGCGTGCGCAAACTCGACAGTAGCAAACTTTGGTTCAAAATGCAAGCAGATGTCGAATTTTTGCTCTCGGGCCCGGTTAAAAGTTGCCTCGGTATAAGCGGTGGTATGAGCGTCGGTATGAGCATCGGTATAAGTGTCGGTATAAGCGTCGGTATAAGCGTCGGTAACTTACAGTAAAGTACCGACGCCTATACCGGTGCTCATATCGATGCCGTGTATACCAACGATTAAATGATCGTCGGTATTGCATCCATGGTTTTTCAAGCATTTTCAACGGTCATACCGACGCCGAGGGGTGACCGTCGGTATGGGCAAGGTCGGTATGCCCCTCATATGTTGTGATGTCTGAAATGGTGGCCTCTTTGTCCAAACTTGAGGCACCTGACAAACATGTTTGTGAAGGATGTATTTTGGGCAAAATGCAGCATTCCTCAAAAATTGTAGCTTGTTCACAATGATGTTTCTGGTCCTATGCAGACACTCTCTGTTGGAAACTATATTTACTTTGTGGCTTTCATTGATGATTTTTCTAGGCATGCATGGATATATCCATTGAAAGCAAAGTCCAAAGTGTTTATGTGCTTCAAACAGTTTTTGGTTTGGGCTGAAAATCTATGAGCATGTAAAACGGGCACCCTCCATTCTGATTGAGGGGGGAAATATATGTCTTCTGACTTTTATGCATTTCTGGCTGAACGTGGGATAAAACATCAGTGTATAGTGTTGTATACAACTCAACAGAATGTAGCTGTTGAACAGAGGAATAGGTCACTCATGGAGATGGCGAGGTGTATGGTCAAGAGTCAGGCTTTACCACATAGTTTCTGGCTTGAGGTTGTCATGTGTGCAACATATGTACTAAACAGGTGTCCCACTAAAGCATTGTAGTCTATCACTCCATATGAGGATTGGCATGGTCATAAGCCATCTTTTGCTTGTTAGAACTTTAGCAATATCAAGTGTGGGAACTCATGCTAAGTTGAAGTGCCACATCACTCACACTTTTTGGTAGGATATACAACCACTTTTCCACGAGTTTTCTCAGCCCTTTACTCACCTAATCGATGGAGAAAATTCGGGATCATTTGGAGGGCATTTTTGAATTCAAATTTACAACCACCTTTTTGAGCATTATATAAGCAAAGACATGGAGCAAAGTCGTGGCTATCCTCCTCTACCATTTGAGCACTTGTAGGCTCTCATTAGGAGTGTTTAATCCAAGTTTTCTCATACGCAGTGATCTTTGATCACCCATATCTCTTTGTGTAGTAGTCCGAATCATTTGCAAGATAGCTCATTTTGTTCCTATGACTGTAAAATTTCTTTTGGATATAGTATCAAGTGTACATTAACCTTGAGTATATTGAGCTTGAAAGCTCTCTGGTCTGATCTTTGCATACTCCCAATTACATGTGTGTTGGAAGGTACACATAGGTGCAAGCTACCAATTTGGGCAGATTTTGGTCTGTCTTGTGCAAGGAGTTTGGCATAGCTCACATTCTCCAAATTAAGTGATATATGGCTTGTTAAAAGCTTAGAGAGTCTAGTTTTATTGTGCAAAATTTCATAAGTTCAGTCCTCAGGTCCAGAGAGAAATTCAATTTTTGGTGGACTGTGGTAGTGAACTGTTTGGTCCTAGGAAGGGCCTATCATTAATCTGCTACAACTAGGAGTGAATATACTCCATCATTGCTCAAATGCATGTTTTTGGTTGTCTGGCATATGCATTAGTGCTTGAACAACGTCGTAGGAAATTGGATGATAAAGCAATGAATTGTATTTTTGTTCGGTACAGTTCTGAAAGCAAAGGCTATCATCTATATCATCCACATACTAAATGCATTCTGGCTAGTCCTAATGTTGTTTTTGTGGAAGATGCTATTCAGCCATTACTTTCATGCACTAAGGAGACATCTGTTAGCTCCAAAGATATGTATGATACTTTGCTGCCTCTTTTTATAGGTGGGCAGTCTCGTGCTTGTCCGAATGAGGCAACTTCTCAGCCTTTACAGGTTTGATATGATGATGTAGATCATTCCATTTCTTCTCCAGATTTACATGGTGCACTTGTTGATGAGAGAGCTAATATTGAGGAGACAAAAACTATGCCAAAATGGTTGGTTCAGACTTTGCATGATAGCAAATTAGATGCACCTCTATCATATCATACTCATTTTGGCTTTCATAGTGCTTCGTTTGCATCACATTGCTATGCTATGGAAGCCTCTAGTCTCTGTGATGAGAATGAGCCTCTTTCATTTGATGAAGCACAAAATTCTAAAATTGGATGGCTGCTATGCAATCAGAATATTATGCTATCATAAAAAATGGTGAATTGCCTCTTGGCAAGAAGCCATTGGCACTAAGTGGGTATACAAGTTGCAGCATAAGCCTGATGGAATAGTTGACAAGTATAAGGCTAGGCTTGTTGCAAAGGGTTATGCTCAGGAAAGAGGCATTGATTTTGATGATAACTTTGCTCCTACATGTTGAATGACTATTGTTCATAGCATTTGTGCACCATCATGGTTGGAATGTACATCATTTGGACATTGAAATTGCATTTATGAATGGTGACTTGCATGAAGAAGTGTATGTTTTTCAGCCCCATGGCTTTGTGCAAAAACGACACGAAAACAAAGTGTGCAGGTTGAAGAAGGCATTATATGGTTTAAAGCAAGCACCCCATGCTTGGTATGAAAAGATACTATAAGGAATTGAACTTGAACTCACAACCTCTTGGTTAGGAATGTGATGGGCTAACCACTTGCCCCAAAAGTCATGGTTGAGGATTACTTCCTAATCCTCTCTCTTAGGGTGTAGTTCAACCATCCTCTATCTATCAAGGGAGTGGTTCAATCATCTCCTTCTTATCACTTTATTACATTCTTCCCCCCTTGCTCAATCATTGTCCTCAATGATTTGCTTTTGTATCCCTCTAGCCTCAGTGATCAACCTCTTGAACTCCCTAGGTACCCTTGAATTGATGTCCTCAACCTCGCACAGTTTCTTGAGCCTTGTTCGCAACCTTGGTCTCTTGAACCCTTCTCAACCTTGGTGTCTTGAACCTTCTTGTTCGCAAACTTGGTGTCTTGAGTCGTTGTTCTCAACCTCGGTCTTGAACCTTGTTCTCACCCATGTTTGGTATCTTGAACTCTCAATCAAGTGCCACCCATGGTTTCCCAAGGGCTTCACAATTTCTAGCTATCTTGTTAGATTTGAAAAGTTCATTCCAAGAGCCTTCCAAAGGTATCTTACACGTCTCAATCCGACCTACATATTGAGAGATATGCCTCAATCTTTGTTGGGCTAGCTTGTGTAAGCGACGTGCGCTTGTTTGTACCCTTTCATATAAAGGATGCCCAAGTGCCTTGTTTAGAGGCCATTAGGTCAATTCACCTTTCCCAAGCCTACTTCCTAAGCTCTGATACCAATGTAAGGAATTGAACTCACAACCTCTTGGTTAGGAATGTGATGGGCTAGCCACTTGCCCCAAAAGCCATGGTTGAGGATTACTTCCTAATCCTCTCTCTTAGGGTGTAGTTCAACCATCCTCTATCTATCAAGGGAGTGGTTCAATCATCTCCTTCCTATCACTTTATTACAGATACATGCCTATCTAATTGCACATGGTTTTGAGAACAATCCAACTAAAAGCACCTTATATGTTAAGCAAGTAAATAATGTGCTTTTGATCATTGTTGTTTATGTTGATGACATGTTGCTCACTGGTCCTCATGAGAAGCATATTGCTTATTTTAAGGCTGATTTACATGCCTCATTTGGGATGTCGGATTTGGGGCATTTGCATCATTATTTGGGCATTCAGTTTATGCATGTTGATGGCGGAATAGCCTTTTGTCAAAACAAAATATATTGACACATTATTGCAGTGTCTTGGCCTTGAAGACTGCAAACCTATTGCCATTCCTACGGAGACAGGTTTATGATTGATTTTGATGCTTGATTTACTTATGCATTACTCAGCCAAATATTCAATTTGTTGTCTCACAGATGAGGAGGTGCATGCATTGCCTAGGTCTCAAGCATTGGGAGGCGGTTAAGCGCATCTTTCCCTACTTGATTGGTGCCCGGCTACTTGGATTATTTTATCCCAAGGGGGGGATCACTACCGCTATATTTACATACGTTTTTTGACTCTAACTGGGTTGATTGCTATGACACTCGTGTGTCCATTAGTGGTTTTTTCTTCATCCAATTGACAGAAACTTGGTCTCAAGTGAAGCATTATTTGAGTAAAAAATCATCAATAGAATATCAATGGATCGACACACTAATGTTGGATACCACACTAGTATCTTGTGGATGGATGATGTTTTAGATTTGCTCTAAATCTTTTAAAGAATCTAGTTTATTTCTCTTAAAGATAGAAAAATGATTCAATACATTGTTGAAATAGATCACTCACAAGTTAAAGTCTTGAGTCATCCAGAAATTGACTCCTCACAAGTTTAATCTTTGCGAAGTTAAAGTCACAAGTCGTCTAGAATTTGACTTGTAGAAAACATGTGTGTCTTTGAAGTTTGAATTGGTTGTAGAGAGTTTTAGTTCTTTCTTTCCACTTTCCAAATCTTTTGGGATTGACTCAGATATGGTATTTGATTCCTTTCGCAAAAATCCAGGGTTAGCTGATTGGAACTAGATAACTAAATTAAACTTCCTAGATAGATGTTCTGTACAGGAACCTTTTCAATCTTCAAAGATGATAAGTCTAAGATGACTTATTTATTTGAGTTTGCTTCAAGTTACAGAATAAATGATTTCCTAGAGTCCAATATACTCTAGAATAGAGAAGTTAGGAATTGCTCATCAGATTGACAATTCCCAAGAACTTTTAGCTCAAGTCTTTGAGAAAAGTGTCCTAAGTTGGACAATTTTCATTTTGAATTTGAATTGGTCAAGTTATAGTATAGTTGACTCAAAGTAAATGGTAAACTTTCTCCTACAATTTACATAGGATTTTTAAACTCATTAAGATAAAGTAGTCCTCTAGTCGGGTGGGAAAATCAAGTAACTGTTGGGTAGGAGTAAACCATTGTACAAACATCCAAGTTAGATGTTTGGGACAACCAAACTTCAAGTTCTTCAAAACAAATTCAAGTGAATCAAGAGTTCTCAAAGTCTTGCAAGGGATAAGAATCTTGCCTTCATTACTAAGTCCATGCACCAGTCATGCCCAGAAATGGGCCAGTAATTTGAATCCATCTAGTTCACATGTTTGTGCCCCGATTGCACCTAGTAAAAATTGTGTGTATGACCAAAGATCTCAAGTTTAGACTTACTAAGAGGTCATGTGCTCTTGTAAACAAGTGATCCACTTAGCTTAGTGGTTAAGTCGCAAGGATGTGAAGGAGGAAGTCTCAATCCCGATGGGATACATGGGGAGAATATTTTGCCCAGAGCCTTCTAGAAGCATCTATTTGAGTTAACTCGTGTTAACTGGGACACTTGGTGCACATGCAATTACATGGCTGACAGATGGATGGTTATTATCCACTTGCCCAAGATGGAAGTCCCCTTGAGAGAGCTATATATATAGAGGCATTTGTTTGGGAGGGGAGTCATCTCTCTAGCATGTGGTGGTCATAATAGTCGTTCTCTTGCATACAAGAAGAGATCTCCCAAATCCTTTGAGGAAGGAGATAGAGTCTTTCTTGACATACCAGCTAGATCTACTTCACTCTCCACAACGAAGCATAGTAAGCTTTCACCAAGGTTTTGTGGACCTTGGAAGATACTTAAAAAGCTAAGTCAAGTTGCATACCGATTAGAGCTTCCTCTAGATTGTAGATTCCATCTAGTGTTTCATGTCAGTAAACTTTGGAAATATATTTCTAGGGAGGATAATCTAATAGAGGGTATTGTTTCCTTATAAGAAATTGATAGCACAGATCATTCTCTAGATAGGATATTAGATTGAAGATAGAAACGGTTGAGAAACCGTGTCATCTAGGAGTATCTAGTAGCCTGGAGAGGATTACCACTTACTGACTCTACTTGGGAATCAGAAGCTCTAGTTCACACGTACTTTCCCTCATTGATCATTGAGGACAATGATCCTTAGAAGGGGGAGAGACTGTCATACATTGATCCACATGGATCATGACATTGGTCCATAGGGATCATTCTATGTGTGTGAGAGACTAGGGCCAGCCAGCCAAGGTCCCAAGCTCAGAGGATATCCTAAGGTATTCAATAGTAATGGGAATGAGTGTTGCATGATGTACACATGGCTTCACTAGATCATTCCATATCATTGCTATTTTTAAAATACAAGAGGGTATATATGGATGGGAGGAAAGTTACACACACATCATTCAATCCTTTTCTTACACTCTCCACTTCCTCATGGGAAACCAACACTATTGGGACCGTGATTCCATCATTGCTTAATGCCAACTCCTCTGCAATGTAAGCATAATTGAGGAAAATTTGCAATTTCTTATTAATGAACATTGTGAAGAACACCAAGTTCTCCCCTTCCCATTTTCCCTATCGCTTGAAGCAAGTCTTCTAAGGGTGGCCATAAAGGTTGGGTGGGGTTTTGATCCAAAGATAACATGGATGTCAAAAAGTGTGTTGGATTTGAAAAATGTGATGGTACCTCTTAGCTTGAGTATACACTTGGTGTTGTTCTTGGACCGTATGGCGAATGGAAGAATCCTCCGTGTAGAATTGTTTACCCGATTGGGTAATTATCGTGGCAATTGGGTCCTAAAAACTAAACAAAACCATACTAGCCCTAGGGGCTTTCAACTTGGCTTCCTACTTTCGTCTCTCATAGTCTTGAGCTTCTTTATAGTTAGTAGTGACATGACCGAATTCCATACAAAACAAACACTACAGACCTTTTCCCTCTGAGTAGTTACTAAAGTAATTCGATGGCAATGCACCACACTGCGCTCTCCTTCTCAAAAGCTGCCCGACCATATCCTCGAAGTAGAAAACTGAGCTCCTAGGTCCGCACATGGTACTCTGCACAGAGGCTGTAGAATACGCGAGAAATATACAACACACAAGGAGCACGAAGACAGACTTCTTAGGTCTTACAAATGCGGTCAAAATTACAGTCTATGGCTGACCAGACCACTATATCTTTTATTAAAGACATATACAAAGAAGTGTCTGGTGGCCATTTGGCCTTTTACATGGACATTAATGGTAACAATCTCCCACTAAAGGCCAATATGGCCAAAGTAACTATGGGAGAAAAATCAAGAATGATAAAGAATACCTGAGTGTAAGTATACAAACTATACCTCCCACCTGATGGGCATGTTACACAATAAAATCATGAATCAGGTAACCCCCATCCAGTGACAACAATGTCAAAAGCTATCCTCTGGTAGAGCTTTAGTCAAAGCATCTGCAACATTATCTCGAGTGTGAAGCTTCTCAAGAATAATGCACTCAGTGGCTAAGCAATCAATAATGAAGTGATACCTCACCTCAATGTGCTTGGTCTTTGCATGAAAGACTGGATTCTTAGCCAAAGCAATGGCACTTTGACTGTCACTAAGCAAACGAGGTACATGCTGAGGTAAACCCATATCACAAGCAAGACGAGAAAGCCACAATGCTTCCTTACATGCCTCACTCGCTGCAACATACTCTGCTTCTGTGGTGGAAACAACTGTACATTCTTGAAGACGAGATCTCCAAGAGATAACACCTCCAGCAAAATGAAAAATGTACCCTGATGTAGATTTATGATTGTCTACACAACCAGCATAGTCAGAATCTGTGTAACCAATAATGGATGCTTTCCGTCTACCTAAGCATAGACACTTGTCCTTAGTGCCACTCAGATATCTCAAAAATCATCTTGATTGCTTCCTAATGTTTCTTTCCAGGATTAGACATATATTTGCTCACAATTCCCACTACAAATGCAATGTCTGGTCTCCTAGCTACCATAGCATACATGAGACTACCAATAGCAGACTGATAGGGAATTTTGGTCATGAATTCCTTTTCCTCATCTGATTTAAGGCAATCATCCTTGCTCAATTTCACATATGTGTGTAAAGGTCTACTCAATGCCCTTCCACCCTGCATATTGAACTTGTGAAGTACTTTGGATATGTAAAACTAAAAACCTTTCAAGAAACCTGTAATTTTATGAGTGTGGCTGAAAACACAACCCCAAAGGTTCATATTAATTTTCAAAGAAGTACAGAGATTACTATTCTTGATTTTCTTGGACCTGTGTGAAGAGAACTTATGTGCGAAAGTACTCCAAAATGGCTCCAAAAGGCACCCCAAAAATGCTTCAAAAATAGGCTTTGAAAGCAAAGAATGAAGCTTTGAGGGACCAAAACAGAGAAAGATAACACAAGTAAGTAGTGAGAACGAGAAAGATTTTCCATTGCACTATGAGATATATGGCCCAAACAACCATGCCAAATACAAGCCATAGGCTATTTAGTAACAGCTAATAAGTGTTTTTTCTGTGTTACCAATAAAGAATAAAGTGAGCCAACTTTGGTTCCTTTTGCAATAACCATATTGCCCTTTGATATACGAAAGGACTGAGCATAGAAGGCCACCTTGTAACCAAGGTCAGCAAGTTGACCAACTGACATCAAACTGCATGATAACTGAGGTACATGGCATACATTATGCATAGTAAATTTTGAACCATCATTGAACTGCACAACTACATCTCCAATCCCCACAATGTTACACTGGCAAGGGTCACCAAGTCTCACGGTACCAAGAGACTTTGTTGCATAATTAGAGAACCATTCTCTATGTGGTGTCACATGGGAAGAAGCACCAGAATCTAGCAGCCACATGTGGGAAAGAGAATCAGCCATAAGAGCCTCAATTGGCACAATACTATCAAGTGTCAACACATCAGCATCATCAGAAATAGCATTAATTTCTTCAATCTTCACAGTCGAAGTAGATGGTACAGGTAACTGTTTAACATGCCCATCAACATTCTGTCCTTTACCTTTAGCATTCTTTAATGCATAGCAGTCTTTCTTCATATGTCCTTTCTTATGACAATAATGGCTTTCGATATCCCTCTTCCTTGATTTACTTCTACTCTTATTCCATTGACCATTCTTTTCCTTATTCTTGCTCCTATCATGTTGCTCATTCTTTCCTTGATAAGAATCACGAACATTATATGCATCTCCACTCTCAGTGCCAACCATAGATTTTCTACGAATCTCTTCACTCAAGAGTGCTCTACATATGTCATCATACATGAGTTTACCACCAGGTGCACTATTGCTCATAGCTGTGCAAAACGTTGTCGTCGAGATTTTCTCTCCTCTCTCACTTGTGAAGGCCTACAAAAAACATATTTGGTAAAGGTAGCCGGAATTCCCGAGAAGTCCAGGATGCATCAAGGATTTCAAAGGAAGCTCACATACAAAGTTTCAAAGAAATCAAGAAAGTCCATGGTAGCGGTCAAAGCTATTCAAAGATGGTCAAAGTTGGGAAATTAGGGCAAAAATTTCATTGTCACCAAATTAGATGAAAATTCATATACTTGTAAAGATTTTCAAAGGCAGTCTATAGCCCAAATTTCAGTAGAAAATGGATTTTGTAGCACATTGATATGCTATGTTCATTTTGTAAAAATGTAATTTTTCTAGTTTGACCCTACAAATTCTTGTATAGAAATTTATGTTAGCCATATGGTTTGGCATGTATAAAGATCATATGTGGCTTCATATTTGTACAAATTTTCAAGGCTATCAGAGCTTCCTAGATACCTTAATGCCACCTTGCAAGCTTCCAAATGTAGTCAAACTTGTACAAGGGAGATTCAGATGGGAGTTTTTTTTGCATATTCCTGAAGGAGATCTTTGGAACATAGTCCTACAAAGTTTCATCTTCATCAAAGCCTATTTGAAGGGTCAAAGAGTACAAAGTCTAGTTTTCAGGATCATCGCAGTTTTCTAGTTTAAGCAAATTGAAGGGTTGAAGGGCCACCACATGGCGAAAGCTGATTGAGCCATGTTGTACGATCAAGATGAGCTCATATTCAAGGGTGGAGATGCACTTATGCTTAAAGCAAGGAGGATCCACGAGTTTTTCCATAAAAGAAGATTTTTTTTATAATCAAAGATCAATAATGCAGCTTTTCTCCAAAAATAGTGGCTTATCTTATCCAAACTGATGTCAGCACTGATCCGACGGTCTAGATCATCCCTAGATCCAATGGTGGAGAATGAAGGCGCCTAAATTTCACTCCTTTACACTAGATTTGATAGAAAGAACAATTCCAAGCCATTGATTTGATTAATCAAATGGTTGTAATCGAAAGTAGTAATCCTAGAGTTGAGAGTTGATTTCTCTAGATCCAAGGGCCCAAATTCATTCAAAAAACTATATAAACCCCCCTTCAAAATCCTAGAGCATCATTGTTAGGCATCCATAGGGCTCATGCTAGCTTACGGTTTCCTTGAGACGATCACCCTCGGTTGAGCGAGTGAGGATCCAAGGTGGGCTAGTATGAGTATAGTACCTAGTTTCAAATTTAAGTTAGAACTCCAATCTAGGATAGGCTCTTGAAATCAGCATCTCTATCTTAACTCACCCTCGGTGGAGCGTGTGAGTGAGTTAGAGCTGATTTTAATGAGTCTTAGACTTCTTTAGTTAGACGTTACGAGCCTAGACATACATAGGGTCAATGAAGTGGAACTCACTTTCTTACGTGTGACATTCAGTTGAACTGTCATGGTTTGAAGG
The DNA here is from genome assembly GCA_020310875.1 of Ceratopteris richardii. Lineage (NCBI taxonomy): Eukaryota > Viridiplantae > Streptophyta > Polypodiopsida > Polypodiales > Pteridaceae > Ceratopteris > Ceratopteris richardii. The sequence continues at coordinate 74,220,420 of CM035414.1, forward strand.
TCGGAACCGCCTTTGATCAGTAGACTGCCTAGCTTTATGTACCACGACGATCTTATACATGTATCTTAATTCATGTCACTTGTCACTTGTCTCTTGTCTCCTCTCTCAGTCTCTTAAGTATTTTTACATGTCTTCTATTTCTTCTATGTGTGAGAAGGCTCCGCAATATTGCGTTGAACCAGTGAGGATGTCTCCTTGTGCTTGTGAGTAAACTCTATCATCATAATACACTTGCATGCATATAATCCATAATAGAAACAAGGCCAAAGAATAGTCTCTTCTATGTTGAGAGAGAAGGGAAAATTCAATGGCATCAACATTTAAGCTACTTAGATTTGTTTGAAGAGCAAGCTATGATTTTTGGTCTTCCCGAAGATCTTTTGATATCATTCTTTGAACGAATTGTCAATATCTCTATCATAAACCGTGTCACTCAATATGATAGTCTTCCTTGGAGTGATTTTAGAAAGGAGATGCTCAAAGAATTCTATCTTGAAGATTATAGCCAACATAATCGGGATGGATTCTTATGATGGGTCAATTCACCGAAGCCTAGTAGCTCTATTACTCACTTACAAAATGAGTATATTATACGCTATGAACAACTTCCTGATGAGGATAAGATAACCTTGGAACCTGATCTTGTGATCAATTTTCTTAAGCTTCTTCATCCTGAAACTCGTAGGGAAGTTGAACGACGATTAGAAGAACCGGATAACCGCTATGGTCTTACTGACAATTGGCAAAAAGTGTGTAAAGTAGTAGAGGTTGTAGCCCATAGACATCAAAGACAATCCATGCTTTATGAGCAAACTAGTCTTCCTCAAGCTAGCCTTCCACAAACTAAGGAGCAAGTTAGAGAACAATCACATGCTATGCTTTTAGAGTCTACTCCTATTCCTCAAATGATGGAGCCTACTCAAGGTTTTAAAGTAGAGCCAAATAAAAGTGTAGTTGAACAATCTCAAGTGGAAATTCTCACTAAGCAAATGGAAAGTCTTATTGCTACACAATCCAATTTGACCAAGACTATAGATGCTTTGCAATCTAATTACACCAAAACTTTCCAAAATCAAATGAGCCCAATGTCTTTTCAAGAGCCTAATCAACATGTTATAGCTACCAATCAAAATCCACAAGTAGCTCCTACTCAAGCATATCAAGTTCCTCCAATGCATAATCCTTCATTGCAAAATCCTCATCCTCATGTGCAAAATCCTCAAATGTATCAAAACATGTATCCTCAAGCTTCACAAATAGCTTTTCAAAATCCTCAAAATCAAAATTTTCAAAATCATCAACCGTATAATATGGAAGCTCCTCTTGCACCTCAAGTACCACATGTTGCTTCCCAAGCTCCTCAACTACATCAATTGCATTATCAAAATCCTAATTATCCTGTTCAAGCAATACCTTATCAACAAAATCCTCAATTTCAAAATTTCCCACCACAAGTTAATCAAAATCCTCAAAATAAAAAAAATGGTTTTGTGTGTGGCCCTGGTAGGTGTCCTTGGTGTGATTCGTTAGAGCACTTTTTGAGAGATTGTGAACTATTGAAGGCTGCTAAGGAGCAAAGACTAGTAATAGACATAGATAAGAAAATCTGTGACTATCGATCTAGGGTACCTTTGCAAGGAAATTATGGTAAGGGAGGAATGAAAAAACATTATGAAAATATAACCATAACGGACGTAGGAACTAGAGAAGTGAAACTAGAAGCTCTTGATGAACAACAAGTAGAATCAAGTAAACCCACAAAGGAAGGTGACTTTTCCATAGAGGCTTTAGTAAGAGCACGAGATGAGATTAGGAGAATAACGGCTTGGGAGTCACCGATAGAAGATCAATCTCTTATTTCTCACATATCCAATGTAGAAGAAAAATGAAAAAGAGATGAAGCTGAGCCTAGTGAAAGAAGAGTGACTCGAAAACAAACCTCAGAGGGAATAGAAACAATCATAGAGCAAGGAGAAACATCACAATCCAAAGATAAAAAACAAGAATCGGAACCCAATGAACAAAAACAAGAGGATAAACAAAAAGGGAAGAAGACAAAGCAAAGAAAAACAGAACCAAAGCCTTTAGATAAACAAGAACAATCAAAACAAACTGAAGAACAAACACGAGAACATGAACAAAAACAAGATCCTAAGCAAAAACAAAAGAAACCAAAGAGAAAACCTAAAGCCATCTTGATTTCAGAAATTGAGAGAAAAATAGATCCTATGGAGATTTTAGATGACATTTTGCTTAAGAGTCAAGTGACTATGTCTTTAGAACAAGTTTTCTCTATTGCAAAGCCTGTTTTTAAAGATAACTTTATCGGCCTAATTAAAAGGAAGAGGTTTCCGCTTAATCTAGATATTGAGATGCAAGATTCTCTAGATCAAGATCAAGCTATGAATGAAGCCTTAAACTTTGATGAATCTGATGAAGAGGACTTTGATGATGATGAAGTAAATGTTAATAAAAATTTCTTAGGACCTATTCAACCTGACCATGAAAATCATGAAAACAATCCTGAAAGTCACTTTAAAAGAACATTTTGGTCTAGAGGTACATCAGAGATGCATGTTAAAATAGGAAATGATAAGAACACTATTACTGTAAATGCATTAGTAGATTCCGGCTCCGAAATCAATGTGATTTCAAGAGAAGTTTATGATAAGTTTCAATGGCCCATAGATAAAGATTGTGGATGGCGTATGAGAACTGCAGATAATGGTGTAGGTACCCTATATGGAGCTTGTGCTAGTGTGCCCATATCCATAGGAGGAATCACAAAAGAGTTTCACTTTTTTATTCAAGATAATTGCTCCTATGAAGTTCTCTTAGGTCAACCCTTTATTTGTGAGAGTCGTATGGAAACTAAAGCCATGGATGATGGGTCTACCTATGCTAGATTTAAGTCTAAGGATGGAATGCAATCACTTCAAGTCATGACAGTAGGAGTGAATCATCCTAGGAATCGATTGTCAATTAGAAAGAAACCTATTGTTACTCATGGTCATGAGCATGCTTGTAGTGATTGTGCACCTCAATTCATGTTTGGAGCTACATATGATCAAAATTTCGGATAGAATCCATTGTTGAGCGGGACAACAGTGGATATTGGTTTGACATCTCGCATCCAACCAACATGTACAATAGTTTGTCACTTTGTTTTCCACATTCTAGATTAGATTTTCTTCATAAGAGTCAATTGTCCAAGTCTTTTATCCAAAAAACCCAAAAAAATTATAAAAACAACAAAATCATGGAACATGATGAGAACATTGAGCATGTGATTGAAACATCTCATTGTTTCTCTACTCTTGAGGAGTTAGAGTTATGTCTTCAACAAAATTCTAATTCCCATATTATTCTTCTTTCTTCCCTTGATGAGTATGCTCTAATCCAAGAGTATGCTCTCAATGTTGACAAGTGCTCAAAATTTAACCAAACACATGATGCCTTAGTTGAAACAAAGTACAAAACTGTAGACAAAAAAATCAAACCCATAGCTCAACCATTACCTCAAGGAAGTAATGAAAAAATTGTTGATGTGAAAAATGATCCAATTCTTCGGGATAAGAAAAACATAGGACATACATTCATGGATGAGACAATCAAACAGGTGAAAATTGGTAGAGATGATGACTTTCTTTTGCCAACAGAGAGAGATAAATTTGAGGGAGTCATATGTAGCCATGGAAAAGCCTTTATTATGTATCCTCATGAGATTGGTTGTGTAGATCCTAAGCTAGTTGCACCCATGATAATCTTTACTATTCCACATATTCCATGGAATCTTCGTCCTATACCAGTTCCAAAGGCTCACTTACCTGAGCTAATGAAACTACTTAATGAGAAGATAAACATGAGAATTTTAGAGCCATCTTTTGCACCTTACTCAAATAGATGGTTCATTGTGCCTAAAAAGAATGGGAAACTACGTTTTATTCAAGATCTCCAACCTGTCAATAAAGTCACCATAAGGAATGTAGGAACAGGACCCATGTAGATGAGTTTGTTGAATCATTTTCAGGACATTCTATCTATTCAATGGGTGATTTATATTCGGGATATGACCAATTCCAATTAGCAATTGATAGTCATGACATAACCACAATGAAAACTCCTTTAGGCTTAGTAAATGTGTACTTTACCTCAAGGAGCGACTAATTCTGTGGCTCATATGATGAGTGCTATGAATATGGTCTTACATGACTTTATCCCTCATATAACTATCCCATTCATTGATGATATTCCAATTAAAGGGAGTGAGGAACGTGTAAAGGACATTACTTTAGATTCATCTGGATGTCGTAAATTTGTTCTTGACCATATCTTTGATTGTGAAAGAATATTTCCATGATTTGAAGAGGTAGGTCTCACATTTTCCATAGAGAAATCTGTTTTTGGTGTCAACAGGGTGCTTATTGTTGGACATTTATGTGGTCATTATGGTCGAAAGCCATACCCACAAAAAGTTGATGCCATTAGCAAGATTTCTGAAACATGTAACAACGTGAGTGAGGTACGTAGATTTCTTGGTGCTTGCATCTTTTATGTTATTTGGATCCCACACTTTGCTCATGTTGCTGATTGTCTTTATGACTTGTTGAGGAGGAAACGAAAATTTATTTGGACTGACAAACACACTCAAGCTATGTGTAAATTGAAGAAATTATTGCTTGAAGCTCCCATCCTTAAGCGTGTAGACTATTCTGCTAACAAACCTATTATATTGATTGTTGATACTAGTCCTATTGGTATAGGTTGGGTCATAAGTCAAGATGATAGTGAAGGGAATAGATATGCAATTAGGTTTGGTGCCAAAATTCTACATGAAACACAACGAAAATATCCACAGATCAAACAAGAACTATGGGGTATGGTAACAGCTTTGAAAACAGACAAAGAATATTTCATTGGTGCAAATGTCAAAGTTGAGACTGATTGTTTGCCTCTCATTGGAATGATAGCCAATTGTTCATCTCCTGATATAGCCATGCTTAGATGGATCTCATATATTAAGTTCATAAATCCTGAGTTAGTTCATATTTCAGGTAAGTCAAACTCAGTTGCTGATATGTTATCGAGAGCTAGATTTGATGATGATCTTGAAAGTGATCTAATAAAGAATGTGAATTTAGTTGACTATGTTTCACATATATATGAGTATGAGAAATTTCATGAGTCTGAGTACGAAGATGAATGGAGAGACATAGGAAAGTATCTGAGTACACTACAACCATTACCTAGCTGGACTACGAATAGATTCCGTAACATTAGGAAACGAGCTTATAACTTTTCCCTATGTAATGGTTATCTTTGGAGACATGCTAAGGGTAAGGTTAAGAATCCACAACGAGTCCTAAGAAAGAGAGGTCTTCAATTGCAAGTAATGAAGGAAATGCATGAGACATTATGGGCCGGTCATAAAGGATTTTTTGGAACATATGAAAAAATTAGAAGTACCTATTATTGGCCTAGAATGTACGTTGACATTAGTAGCTATGTTTCTACATGTTCTACTTGTCAACTTCATTCATCAGTCAAACATAGAGATCCGTTGCATCCTACTTATCCACCTTGTATTCACTACAAGTGGGTAGTAGATCTTGTAACTATGCCTAAAGGTATTGACAAAATGCGTTACATTGTACTTGCAAGAGAAGATTTAACTAATCATGTAGAGGGACGTGCACTACGATCTAAGACCACTTACAATGTTTGCAAATTCTTGCTTGAAGATGTCATAAGTCGCTTTGGGTACATAGAGAAAGTAGTTGCCGATCGTGGAGAGTTAAATGCAAGAGAAGCTAAAGAGTTCTTTGATCATCACAGTATTCGTTTGTCTCTTACTACTGCATATAATCCAAAGGCCAATGGTAAAATAGAGAGAGGGCATCCACCTATTGTGAAAGCCATATCTAAAGCATGTAACGGTGACATCAAACAATGGCCTAGATTTTTACCTTTTGCACTTTGGGCAGATAGAATGACGTGCACACGTAGTACTGGATATATGCCCGTTGAACTCATGTACTGTCAAAAACCATTGTTTCCAATTCAGTCTCATATTTTTGCATGGTCGAATTTGCCTTGGTCTGAAAACATGTCTACTGATGATTTTTTGAGTTTGCGCATTAAACAGTTAGAACAAGGTAAATTAAGACTTGATGATGCCGTTGAAAAACTAAGAGAATCTAGAATCAAGAACAAGCATTATTTTGATAAAACTCATCGATTGCGTCCTAAGCCAATTGAAGTAGGAGCTTGGGTGCTCATTTATGATAGTACATTTGACTCTCAATATGATGCATGCAAAAAGCTCACTCAACGGTGGTTTGGGCCATACATTGTATCAAAAGTCAACAACAATGGTACGTATGCTCTTTGTGAATTAAATGGTGTTGCACTAAAAACTTTGATTGCAGGTAAAAGGATAAAGTTATTCAAGAAGCGTGATAATGACGAGTACATTTTGGATGAGGACATTGAAGAAGATGACAACAATAAGGCCGATTCATAAATAGGAGTATCCATGTTATAAAAAATAAAAATATAAATAAAAAAAGGAAAAAAAATAAAAAAAACATATAAAAATATCATTAATTTTTCAAGTTCATGTTGCTTTGTTTTTTTTCAAGTTCATTCTATTTTTTTTTTCCATGCTTGTTTCATGCATGTTTTTTTTCAGTCTTTGCATTGCATTGCATATCCACATCACTTGAGTCAAAAAGGGTAAATGATGATTTCTCTACTTGTGTAAAATTGTATCTTAAGTAGTAGCTTATCTACTAAGAAATTGGTTATAATCTAGGATTGTGCAAAGATAGGGCATGTAGATTTGGAGGTTTATTCTGGTGACATGACTTTCATATATGAACATGCATATGTATCCTGTATCAAAAGCATAATTGTTGAAATCCTAGCTCTTGCTATTGCATGTTTCTACATCTTTAGTCTATCTCACAGCACTTGTATCGGAGTTTAAACGACTGTTCTCCGTCATAAAAAATGGTTGTACCTTGTATCGGGGTTTAATTTTTCCCCGTCATCAAAAAAAAAAAAAAGAAGAAGAAGAGAAGCTGCTACATATTACCAGGAAGTTTACACTTTCTTTCACCCCAAAAAAGTGATCGTAACCATAAAGTTGCCGAATCATCATCATCAAAAAAAAAAAACAAAAAACAAGCCAAAGGAGGATAAAGAGGCATAGTAGAATAAATCACGAGCTATATAGGCAGATTTATGCATTCGTGGAGTTTAGTTAGATTTCCTTGCATGTTATTAGAGGAAGAGCATATTCATATTTATGTATGAAAGGAGTTGATCTCAAATAAGCTAAAGATGAAAGATGTCCCTTGAAAATCCTAAATCTTTGTTTATAATCGTATTTAAGGTAGATTGCTTTATAATCCACTTCCACTTCATATTGATGCTTGATTTTTTTCTTTCTTATTGTCAATGTTGCTTGTTCATTTGCATATATGTTGCCTATTTGTTCATGCATATTCATGTTGCCTATTTCAATTCTTTCTTTCATGCAAATTTTGCTTCATGTCATGTTGCCTACTCATTCATAACAATGTTGCATGTTCATTTATAGAAATGTTACCTATTTATTTATGCATATTCATGTTGCCTGTTTTAATTTTTCTTTTCATACATATGTTGCTTGATATCATGTTGCCTTATCATTCATGCATATCATCAATCTCTCCTTCCTGTTGCCTATTTTCCTTTAAAAGAATATGATGCTTGAAACTTATGTTTTTTAGGAACACTAGAGTGGCGCTTCCGAGGGAATCGCAGGTCTAGTGGGGGCGAATGTCGTCGAGATTTTCTCTCCTCTCTCACTTGTGAAGGCCTACAAAAAACATATTTGGCGAAGGTAACCGAAATTCCCCGAGAAGTCCAGGATGCATCAAGGATTTCAAAGGAAGCTCACATACAAAGTTTCAAAGAAATCAAGAAAGTCCATGGTAGCGGTCAAAGCTGGTCAAAGTTGGTCAAAGTTAGGAAATTAGGGCAAAAATTTCATTGTCACCAAATTAGATGAAAACTCATATGCTTGTAAAGATTATCAAAGGGAGTCTATAGCCCAAATTTCAGTAGAAAATGGATTTTGTAGCACATTGATATGCTATGTTCATTTTGTAAAAATGTAATTTTTCTAGTTTGACCCTACAAATTCTTGTATAGAAAGTTATGTTAGCCATATGGTTTGGCATGTATAAAGATCATATGTGGCTTCATATTTGTACAAATTTTCAAGGCTATCAGAGCTTCCTAGATACCTTAATGCCACCTTGCAAGCTTCCAAATGTAGTCAAACTTGTACAAGGGAGATTCAGATGGGAGTTTTTTTTGCATATTCCTGAAGGAGATCTTTGGAAACATAGTCCTACAAAGTTTCATCTTCATCAAAGCCTATTTGGAGGGTCAAAGAGTACAAAGTCCAGTTTTCAGGATCATCGCAGTTTTCTAGTTTAAGCAAATTGAAGGGTTGAAGGGCCACCACATGGCGAAAGCTGATTGAGCCATGTTGTACGATCAAGATGAGCTCATATTCAAGGGTGGAGATGCACTTATGCTTAAAGCAAGGAGGATCCACGAGTTTTTCCATAAAAGAAGATTTTTTTGACAATCAAAGATCAATAATGCAGCTTTTCTCCAAAAATAGTGGCTTATCTTATCCAAACTGATGTCAGCACTGATCCGACGGTCTAGATCATCCCCAGATCCAATGGTGGAGAATGAAGGCGCCTAAATTTCACTCCTTTACACTAGATTTGATAGAAAGAACAATTCCAAGCCATTGATTTGATTAATCAAATGGTTGTAATTGAAAGTAGTAATCCTAGAGTTGAGAGTTGATTTCTCTATATCCAAGGGCCCAAATTCATTCAAAAAACTATATAAACCCCCCTCCAAACTCCTAGAGCATCATTGTTAGGCATCCATAGGGCTCATGCTAGCTTACGGTTTTCTTGAGACGATCACCCTCGGTTGAGCGAGTGAGGATCCATGGTGGGCTAGTATGAGTATAGTGCCTAGTTTCAAATTTGAGTTAGAACTCCAATCCAGGATAGGCTCTTGAAATCAGCATCTCTATCTTAACTCACCCTCAGTGGAGCGTGTGAGTGAGTTAGAGCTGATTTTAATGAGTCTTAGACTTCTTTAGTTAGACATTACGAGCCTAGACATACATAGGGTCAATGAAGTGGAACTCACTTTCTTACGTGTGACATTCGGTTGAACTGTCATGGTTTGAAGGTCGGAACCGCCTTTGATCAGTAGACTGCCTAGCTTGACATACCACGATGATCTTATACATGTATCTTAATTCAAATCCTTTTAATTCATGTCACTTGTCACTTGTCTCTTGTCTCCTCTCTCAGTCTCTTAAGTATTTTTACATGTCTTCTATTTCTTCTATGTGTGAGAAGGCTACGCAATATTGCATTGAACCAGTGAGGATGTCTCCTTGAGCTTGTGAGTAAACTCTATCATCATAATACACTTGCATGCATATTATCCATACATACCCATACATATTGATTAGTTTCTGAAAGTGTATAAGAAGCTCCAATATTGGACCATTCTTCCTTTCGAAACTGATTTATGTGTAAGGATTCCATCTATTCTCGTCATGCATACATATCATCCAAAGAAGACTATGCATATGGATTAGAATTAGGAAGTTTTTAAGAAGCTCCTTCAATGGACCATTCTTCCTTCCAAATTTGATTCGTGTGTATGGTTCTCTTTCATTCTTATCAGTCATGTTCATAAATCTAACTTGCACTCCTACAATCCCATTCCCATAATCATTTCAACATCTCTCTCTTCTCCATACTCAAAATTAATTTCACTTTCATGTCCTTAAACCTTCCAACATTCATTAGCTTTATACACCCTGTGTGTGCCATGACCGGACCCGATCCACCCGGATTGCGATCACCTCCACAACGTATCCCATGATGATGGCGAGGTGCATAACAACAATGTTGCTTTCATTTCATTATCCATATCCATTTTTTGAGCTTGTAGCTGGGAGAATATACCATCAAACTCATTTAGATGATCAACAACACTATTCATGTCCTTCATGCGAAGGTCGTATAATTTTCTCATCATATACACTTTATTTGATGCTGTCTCTTTTTCATATGTATTGCATAACTTCTTCCAAAGCTCCTCTACACTTTTACAGTCTAATATTGTAAGGTAAACATTATATGACAGGTGCAATCGAATGGTAGACTTGGCCATTTCATCTAAATCATCCCAATCATCTTCAGACACGTCAGCAAGCTTCTTTGAAATCCCATTTATTGGCTTCCATTGCCTCCTTTGAATCAGCACATCTTTAATCTGATTCTTCCATAGAGCAAAGTTTGTGCGATTAAAATTTTGGATCTCAAAATGGTCTTTGCCCTGCAAGTTATAGCTCCTCCTCGGAACACTTGCGCTAGACCCTGATCCACCAGATGTGTTTGAGACCTCTGATGCCATGATGGTAGAGAAGTGAATAGAATGATCATGGAGCTAGAAGAGTCCAAACGCCAATGAATAAGTGTATCAATGGAGTAAATCGAACACTGTATAGTTGACAAAACCAAAAATCTAGAAAGATTTTGCCAGAGTATCCTTTGCAAAATGAGCGTATGACCAGTGTCAAAAGATCATAAAACTGTAAGTATTGACATGTTTACTTGCATAGTGAATCACTGACTCCACTGCATATAATCAGTTACCCAATAGAAGCCAACTAGGCTTATCGAGCACCTATGAACAACTACCATACATCTCCTATGGTGAGGCTGCGTAAGTCTTCCACGTGCATCACCAAAGAGACCCAGAATTTGGGTGTCTCCCAGCTAAGAAAACCTCACCACGACCCTCTTTATCAAAATGTAAAAGGCTTTATGCAAAAAAATGTAACCGCTATATCAATGACCACATGGAGATACATAAACGATATCCATAGAAGCGTACATGGTGTGTATGTGCTCAATATATGCAGTAAAATGACACTAAAAGGTTGAATGCACAACCCAAAAACTAGCCAAAAACACCTGCAAGTGTCTATCAACTGTGATGTTTTATGCTAAAAAAACCTGCATAAATTTGTAGCGATTGCTCCCACCAAAACTGAAAACCTTTCAAGAAACCTGTAGTTTTATGAGTGTGGCTGAAAACACAGCCCCAAAGGTTGATATTTATTTTCGAAGAAGTACAAAGAATACTCTTCTTGATTTTCTTGGACCTGTGTGAAGAGAACTATGTACGAAACTCCAAAATGGCTCCCAAAGACACCCCAAAAATGCTTCAGAAACAGGCTTTGAAAGCACAGAATGAAGCTTTGAGGGACCAAAACATGTTCAAGGTAATGTTAACCTTAGTCTTTCCCCTTCTTCAGACACCACAAGAGTGTAGCTTAGCAGCAAGAGATTGGCATGGTTAAGCAAGCTCCGGGGGAACAATACTGGGATGGGTGATCTCTCGGGAAGTATTGGGAACCTCTATCTTCCTTGATCGTTGAGGTCCTACCTCATGTGCAGCCAACGATGCCAAGGGTGACTTTGGTGACTCGGATGACAAGGTATGCCAAGGTCTATGCCTTGGTCGCCACCTTGGTCGTAAGCCTCGGAGAAAGCCGAGGGGGGGGGTGCTCCCTTCGCTTACACAAAAGGAACAAAGCTTTTCGCGTCGAACTGCTCTGATACGAGTGAAGTAATTCGATGGCAATGCACCACAGTGTGCTGTCCTTCTCGAAAGCTGCCCGATGATATCCTCGGAGTAGAAAATTGAGCTCCTAGGTCCGCACATGGTACTCCGCACAAGAGGCTACAGAATATGTAGGAAAAACACAGTACGCAAAGAGCATGAAGACAGACTGTTGACCTAAGAACCAACTTAGGGACTTGTGGAGAAAGAGACTATACCTCAATCCCCCTCAAGTGCATATAGTGGGGATTCACGCTTTAATTATCAATCCGATGAGTATACAAACCTAGCCGAATGTATGAAGACATGCATTCAAATGATGATCAATGCAAATGAATTACTCAAAGAGTGCAAACAAGGCACAGACTAATCCAAACAAGCTTCAACTGTCAGTTGTGGTGTCACGATACTTCATGCAGCAGCCAACAGTAAATTGAGTTTTTCTCTCAGCTCCGGACTTCAAATATAGCAAATAGCATATGTGTTTCGAAGCTCTCGAGAAGACGCATCCAATGGTAGTGCTTTCACTCAATTCTGACACTCCTACTTCAAGTTATGAGCAAAATACTGAGTCGCGGGAAAACCTTCCTACACTTTAGCACTTCCTACACTTCGCACACACCTTAACAACAGCAAACAAACACGTTTATGGATAGACAACACTTCCTACCATTCTTTCCAAGCAATACACATGCACACAAGCTCACCAAGAAGAAGATACAGAGAGAAGAAGACACAAATTCGAATTTCTGTGCTCTTGATTGTCACAATGGAAAAAAGTCTCTACAAAGAGTCACAATTTGACTTATATACTTGTGCCCTAAAATTGGTCCTTTCACACAAGAGACCGGCACTTTATTCACTAAAAGACTAATTTCCTACTATTTTACATGGGTAAGTTTCTAATCTTCTGAAGGGATGCATCTAGAGGACTCCTCTAGTGCATTTACAACGGAAAATATATTACAAGAATGTTATAATACAAAAATTGGTTTGTCCAAATCGGAAAAATTTTGGGGCCCGTCTTTTTCTCTGCCTTGTGCTCTCTTTAGCTCTGCAACACTCTCCCCCTTTTCGTCTTTGTCGTCCCTTGACAGGCTTTACTTCTTGTCTTCAGTTTGTTGTCCGCATGCATCTTTTGGTCAGTGTTGCCTCTTCACCAGTCTTGCATTACGCTTTAGTGGTCCTCTGATTTGTCCTTTTGCACACATCAGACCCTGCTGTATTATTTAAGCCTGTGCACTTTCTTTTCCCTGCACGCAACCCTTGCTCAGTTTTGCCTGTTTCTTAAATAGGTGTTCAGTTTTGACGGCCTCTTCTTAATTCTTGTTTTACATCCTCTGGGCCTGATACATTTGTCTTGCCTAATAAGTCGGGTTGCCATGCACGCCACCAGTGGAAGGTATGAGGATGTGGTGCTTCAGTCTTCGATCTGGACCTTCCAAAGATCAAGAGGTTGAAGCACCCTTGTGTGGCTGCGTCCTTTCCTTGGTGTGTGTGCCCCTGCGGGGCTCTATGCAGAGATGGGTGTTGCGCCCCTGCGGGGCTTCTTGCAGAGATATGTCTTCAAATATTACCTTTCTAGTGAAGCTTCTTTCGTTGTCTTCTTCTTTTCTTCCTTTTACTTGATTCTCCCTCAACATTGCCCCCCTCCTGGACTCTATCGTCCCCGACAGGCTTTGACGAGCGACGGGCATATGCTCTATATAGTTTCTGCTCTGTTTCATTAAGCAAATTGGCTTCACGTATCATTAATTGTTTCCATTGTTCTACATTTACACCGTCATTGGGTGGCTGTCTGTAATCTGCGAAGAAGCTGAGTTCGTACGCCACTAATCTGGCATGCAAATTAGAGGACATCTTCAAAAAGACTTCTGAATCAATTTCAAAAAATCCAGTAAAGAACGCTTCTTCAAACGTTTGCATATATACACTTGGCAAAAACATCAATCTGGAATAATAAGCCATTATTGTTGGTCGGCTAGGCATAATAGATAGGTCAAAAATGAGTATGTATGTTCCCTGATTAATACCAATGAAATTCAAAAATGTGTAGGTTGCATGCTTGAAGACCTTCAATACTGTAAGTATCATACTGAGTATTTTATTCGTCATTTTGACAGTTAAGTCGAGTACTGTCGCATAATTCTGCAGCCAAAATTCGATGGTTTTGACCATATAATCTTCCGTTGGCAAGTAATTATGTGGCGGGCTTGGAAGCAGAGGGTAATTCAGCCACTGTTTATTTATAACGCCATTTCTTTACAGGTCCAAAAATTCTCTAGTATCCCTTCGGCGTGGTATAGGACAAAAGGAAGGGTTTACCTGTAATGAATAAGGTGATGCTTGCCAATGCACCCGTAGTGTGGGATGTTTCTCCAAAAGCTTTCTTCTCCAAACACGTTGTGCAGCTTCGAATTCTTCTTGACTGTATGCAAATGTGTCATGTTTAAAATTTAGCTGCTCATCTGGACTTTTCTTTGTAATCTTCTTTATATATTGTCTTGTTTTCTCTTTCAATAATCCGTACGGAATGTTGAAAGGCTTCATGATCTTTTCCAAGTCCTTACCCTTGATCTTGGCTTCCTTCATTACTTTGATTACTTCATTTTCAAAATTTTCCATTAATCGGGACACCACTAGTGCCTGCTCCTTCTGACTTATTTCTGCATTGTATGGCATGGGATGATCATCATGTATATCCGCCATCTGCTCATGTATTGGAGAATTATAGATCGGGGAAGATAGAGGACGTACCTCTACTTTGTGAGTAGGATTTTCCTTAGCTGGCACTACTGGTGTCCCGATCGTTGCATTCTGGTTGATTTGGATTTCTAATTGCTCTATACGTTTAGTTTTCTCTTTACTTTCCTATATGGCTGCTCTGAGCGCTTCCTTTGCTGCAAGCAATTCATTTTCGATTTCTGCTACGTGATCCATATTTTCACTGTAGCTTGCTGCAAGTTTCCCATGTGCTGTATTCATCTGCTTTTTTAGTTCATTTATTTCTTTACTGTATCTCCGTTCCGATTCTTCTCTCAATTCTCGCTCTTGTCTCAGCAATTCTGCGTATTGTGCCACCTGATCTCTTAATTCTTTTTCTTTAGTTTTGGATCTCTCCTGCTGTTCAATAGGTTGATCATATAATAATGATTTCATCAGTTCTTTATTTCGATTGCGTAAGTTGTCATTCTCTTCCATGTACAACTTTAACTGTGTCTCAAGTAAAGTGCTTCTAGCCTTCATTCTTTCTTTGTCAGCCTCGCTTGCATCATGTAATCTTTGTAAATCCGCGAGCTTTGCCTGGATTTGGTGATGCTGAGTTACTAAGGTATCATATTGCGTTTTTACTTCGAGCAACTCCGTGTTTTTGGCTGCTATCTCTGTTTGGGCCTGGACTAATTGTGATGACAATTGTTCGCTCATTATTTGGAATTGAATCTTTTCCCTCATTGCCTTATCATAATCTGCATCTATTTCCATCATCTTTTGTTGTGTATCCATAGCCGTTTGAATCATTTGCTTGACTACAGGCTTCAGCTGAGTGACATCCACATTGAGCCATGTGGTTGGTATACTAGGTTCTTCGCCTGTTGTGACGTCTTTGCCCTGTGCCACATGTAACGTAGTGTCGTGGGGCTGCCTAATCTGAAGTTGGATCCTTGGCTCAGCCACCATGTGTGCAATATGCCCTTGAGGTGTATCATCTGGTACCTCAATTACAATATGCTCTTTCTTTTGTAATAGCTCTGAATCTGTGCTCACTGGAGTTTGTATTTCCTCTTTGATAGGTGGCTTTGCATACGTAACAGTTGTTGGAGCTTCTTTGATGCTGATTTTTGTAGTATCATTCAATTGAATGACATGCTCAGGTTTATTGGAATCTTCTATGTTCTTTTCCTTTTCTGCGTGGTTGTCTGGCGTTACTTCGACTTGATTGATCTCAGTCCATTCTTCCTCGTGAGTTTCTGTCCTTATGTAAGTGTCCAGGGTGTCCTTTTCGTGGCTGGATTTTGCATCGAAACTAGAATCATCTAAGCCCAGTTCTTTGTATCTCCCAAGTTGTTTTGGGGTCTTTTCTTTACTCCGTTGTTGTTTCTCTTGACTTGCTTGTCTATAATGATGACCTTGGACATTCAGATTTACCTGCCCTTGCATGTAATGATGTATCTCTTCTAGGGCGGTAGAGAGATCTCTCTTGGTAATAGGCATTTGGGCTATCGTAATCTTTGGAAGAGTGTGTGTCCTCTTTGATTGGGGTGTAGCTTCTTCCTCTCTTAGACGCTTTGTACCCCTCATGGGTTTCTATGAATTGGTTCCTTCTTCTTCAACAACGACAGCTGCTTTCTTTTTCTTGGGACCGTAGCGGATTTGGCATATTTGGCTAGCCCTTCTGAGGTTGGCATCTCACGTAAGCAGTTTTTTCATCTCAAGAGCTTCATATATAAGTAATGTCAAAGCCGAACTTCCATTTAGAAACTTCTTCTGACCCCACTTCTTCTGGGCTTCAAATAATATTTCTTGGACATAGCCAGTCATATTTACTTTATTCCCAACTTGTCTCATTGCATGCGAGAGTAGTTGTACGACAATCTTTTGTGGTGCAGTATATCTATGCATACTTGGGAAACAAAAATGTTGGTGCACTAGGCGAACAGCATCTTCAATATCAGTCCTGTTGATATCTAAAAAGGACCTCTTTTTAGGATCATGACATTCCTCTTTGACATTAGTGATCCCATCTTGATTCCATCCGAAGGCTTTGTTGATTATCTCATGTGTGAATTGAATGGTTTTCCAGGTGCCTACTTTGTCCCATACTTGTGCTTCAGGAACTGATATCTTCGTCGCTGCAGGCTGCAGTGTATTCATTACTTGTGTACACCTTTGAAAATCTGGTAGATAAATCGGCAATTTAAGAAATGCCTCTATGCCTGCCTGTGTCCATACATCCTCGATATGCGGTAATCCTTGTATTATAGTTTTGAAGTCTTGCGACATAATAGGGAAATAGTGATCCTTATCCATGATCTTGATAGTGGCCATGAAAATGAGGTCTGACACTGGTTGGTCATCCAGAAATGGCATCTTGCTTTCGTTATTGATTCCAAAGGAAGAAGCTGCACCTCTTCCTCTTGCGTGGCTTCAGAATTGGGAGATGCCATCTGCACTCAATTGATGACAGTAATTAGTCACCTAATAGTATTCAGTCTCATCCTTCAATTATCCTTTATTAGATTGGCCACTCTCCGCGTGAATGGTGTCGTTCTTTCCCTGTGGGTGTGAGAAAGGTAATACATGGATTTCTCCATATTTTAGATATTTTTATATTTTCATCTGAAAGGAAAAACAGAAAAGTTAGATCATAGCCGAAGCGGTTTTTTTTTTTCAGTGATTTTCTTAATGTATGTACAAGTGCTCTCCTATTTCCCAAGAGGAAAATGTGCTCGACTATCTTGAAATAGAAAAAAGATGTGCCAAATGCTTGGCCTTGTAATGTGGCCCTATCATGCATACTTTGGGTCCTGATAACTCCAAATGTGTGCAACTTGAAGTAGTTGGATGATGCATGCAGTTTGTTTTGTCTTTCGGCATCCAAATGTGCTTCATTCTGTTGGGACGTATTGTATCCCGAACATTCCTGATGAATGTGGTGCTTCTCATGGTGTACGTCTGCTCCATCTGCTTTTTGAATCTTGGACTAGCTGTTGTTGCAACTGCAGACTTCTTTTCTTTCCTGTAGTGGTTGTTTTGCCCGTAGACCATATTGGTTCTCCTTATGCTGTGGTTCATCGTTTCGGTTTAGCGTCTTTGGAGCACATGATTTTGGAATCCATATTTGCACTCAATCCGGTTGGGCGGCTACTACTTTCTTTGGAATCCATATCCTAGCACTTCGTTGTTGACTTTGGTGCTCAAAGTGATTTGCCTTCTTATTTGATTCGTTGCTCTGATGTCGAAGATGTTTCTGTTGTTGAAGATATGCATCCCTTTGATCCTTTCTTATCCAAGCTTGTTTAGTGTACGGAATAGGGTATATTCTAATAGGTGCAGACTATGGATTATTCAGAGGACTAGTCTCCTTTATGCAGTGTGCTTCACTGAGGTTGGTTTCAGATTGAATGACACTCTTGTGACTTGCTAGATTAGAAGATGGAATGCAAGCAGGGTTCAGTGTGTCCTCACATGAAGTACTTGATGAAGGGGTTTCTAAAGTACTAGTGAACATACATTCATGCCTGTGTTCATGAGAGTGAATTTTTGGCTCTATGCTTGCGACTTTGATTGGTCGTTCGTCTAGCATTGTTTCGTGACATTGTTTCGTCAGTCAACGGTTCTAGATATTTTTTCACTCGACATCCATTGATATAGTTTGGTAATACTTCCCCATCTAGGGTTGCTAAGCTGATGGCTCCACTTGTCGATATACGATTGATGATTAATGGGCCATATCCTCTCTTCTGCAACTTCTTAGCGTGTTGTTTCAAGGTATATACCCAAACTAAATCTCCTTCCTTCAAATTTTTGTCTTTAATATGATCATCAAAGTAGGCTTTTTGTCGCCGTTTAGCAACATAAATGCCTGCTACTGCTTGTAACCTAGTTTCGTGAAGCTTTTCTATTTGATCCAATTGAGTTGATAGTTCATGTCCCGTCGTAAGTGGTTGCTACTCTGAGAGTGGGAATTAACAAATCAATTGGCAAAATAGCATTTTGTCCATATACTAAGTTAAAAGGAGTGGTGCCTATGGCGGTTTTGTAGGCTACACGAAATGCCCATAAAGCATGATGTAATTGCTTATCCCAATCAGATCTACCATTGTTCACAATTTTTGTGAGAACTGTACACAAGATTTTATTCGAACTTTCGGCTTGTCCATTGGCTTGTGGGTGATAAGGAGCTGATTTCTTATGAATTACCAGGAATTCATTCAGTAAGGCTTCTATAACTTCATTCACAAAGTGCGTACCTCTATCACTCACAATTTCTATCGGTAGTGCAAATCTAGTGAAAATGTTCTCAAAGAGAAACTTGGCTGTAGTTCTTGTGTCATTTTTCTTGGTTGCTTTGGCTTCAACCCATTTGGTCAGATAGTCTGTGGCCACAATTATATATTCGGCATGGGATCCTTTCGCTGGTGGGCTAATAGGTCCTATGAAGTCTATTCCCCATTTAGTGAAAGCTCTGGCACTGATCATGGGTCTCAGTGGCATCTCATCTCTTCTAATTGGATATTTTGTTCGTTGACAAGTATCACATCATTGCACATACGTTATGGCATCTTGATGTAGAGTTGGCCACCACATGCCAGCAAAGAGGATCATTTTTGCTGTTTTATCTACAGAGAAGTGCCCTCCTGCAGCTCCTCTATGTGCCATCTCTAAAACAGCAAGATATTCGTCTTCATGAATGCACAATCGTAATTGATTATCTCTCCCTCACTTGAAAAGTTGTTTTCCTATAATGGCATAATCCTTGCTCTATTCAACAAGTGCATGTTTCCTTGTTGAAGTGGCTCCTTCTGGGTATTCTTGGGTCTTTAAGAATTTTACCAGAGGCATGCTCCATCTCGGTTCTACTCTGGAGTAGCATAGAGTGGAGTTCTCTTCTGGATTTTGTTCTTGACAGGTTGGGCAGGCTGTTACATAGTTATGTGCATCCCTCTGCATGGTTGGCCAATATATATCCAATCTCCTCAGTGTTTGCCATGTTTCGTTTGCATTCAAATGAGTTTTCCATTGATTTACATGTGCTTTCTGAAGCCACATTTCTTGTTCCTCTTCTTCTACGCATCTCATGAGTAATCCATTTGAATCTTGGTGATACAAACTTCCAGCAATGATATGAAGGTTTTTAATCTTCCATAGGTCTTGGGTTCGATTTGGTGTGATTCCATCTTTAGCTCCATGTGTGAGTATAGGAATCAACTTTTCTGCCCATTGGGGACATACTTCCAGGTTAAAAAGGTACGTATCTGGCAGATCATCTGCTACTCCTATGGGTGGTTCTCCATGGGTCATTCTTGATAAGTGATCTCCTCTTATGTGGGTATTTCTTTCTTGACTACTACCTCAAAATCAAATTCCATTACCAATAAAAACCATCGTACTAGTCTTCCTGTATTGCAAGGTTTATTGACTAAGTACAGTAGGGCTTGATGATCAATGAAGAATTTGAATTTGTTTGCCAACAGGTAATGTCTGAACTTTTTCACTGCGTACACCATCCCTAGGCCTTCTCTCTCAGTTGTGGTATAATTGCGCTCGGCTTGATTTAATTGTCTACTAGCGTAGGCTATAGGGTGGTCTAGCTTTCATGTATCTACAGGTTGAGTTAAGATGCAACCAATGGCAAACTTGGAAGCATCCACATGAATGTGAAATGGCTTATTCCACTTAGGTACTCGAAGGATTGGTGTTAACTCAATCGATTCTTTAACTCATTGAAGGCTTTCTCATAAATCTTTGGTAGTATCCACAGTGTCCCATGAATGCTTGTATTTCTTTAGCACTCTTTGGTCTTGGTAAATCCAGAATTACTTTGATTTTGTCTTCATCAGTTGAAATTCCATTTTTAGAGACAATATGTCCTAATACTTTTCCTTGTCGAACCATGAAGACACATTTTTCTGGGTTGAGGCATACTCGATATTGTCGACATTTGGCAAAGATCTTTTCTAGTTCAGGGATGTGCTCTAATCGTATAGCTGAATAAGTATATAGATCGTCCACGTATACCTCCATACTTTTTCTCAGGAACTCTTTGAATACATGGCACATCAATCTTTGGAAGGTGGTTGGGGCATTCGTTAGACCAAAAGACATGACTCTAAAGGTGTATACTCCCCATTCAGTTGCGAAAGCGGTTTTGTGTTGGTCCTCAGGAGCAATGGCTACCTGATTATACCCTAAAAAGCCATCCAGAAAACTATAAACTTCCTTCCCTGCCACTCTTTCCAACAGATGGTCCGTAATGGGTAACGGGTAACTATCCCTTATGGTCGCGGCATTTACTTTCTTCAGATTGATGCACACTCTTAACTTCCCATTCTTTTTCGGTACAACCACCAAAGGTGACACCCATTCCATGTGCTCAATCTCATATATGAATCCAACATCTAACAACTTATCTATCTCTTCCTTTATCTTTGCTGAATACACATCATTGTATGTATACGGTCTTTGTTTAGAAGGTTTGGCTTCGGATGTCATGGAGATTCTATGGGCACATATAGATGGATCTACTCCTTTCAAGTCCTTATAGGTCCAGGCAAAGACATCCCGATATTCCTGTATGAGGCGTATTAACTCTTGTTCTTCCTCCATTGACACATCCTGTCCTATGAAAGTACATCGTTCTTCTCCTTCCTCTACGGTTACTAGTATCTTCTTGGTTTGTTCTTTATCGTCATATGTTGTTCCTGGTTGTGCTTCTCTTTTAGGCATTTGAATAGCAATTTTTCTCTCTTCTACTTCATATTTTTTGAAGTGGGCTGGCACTTCAAACTGATCTTGTGGCTTGTTTTCTTTACCTTCTGGCTCTTTATCTAACTCCAGCTCTTCTTCCTGTGTAGGTTCCTGGTTGTTGTCGTTAGCTGTGACACCTATTTTTTTATTTTCATCCTCTGGTTCCATTGGTTCTTGTTCCATCTCAGTCCTCTCATAGTCCTCCTTCCATTCTTTCTCTATCACTTCTCCTTCTTCACCCTCCTGAAGGACTATTACATACAGACTAACGTCATATCCTTCCTCATCAATACATTAATTCATAGTTATTACTTCTTCGTTCACACATACATCGAGGGTCGCTAAAATCTCCATCCAACCGTGAGGTTCAAACTCTTCATCCAAAAAGACTTGAGGCATGTAAGCTGGATCTTGTACAGACCTAGCTACACCTTGCCTTTGTTGCCATCCCTTTCTCCTATCCTCTTCCTTTTTGGCAGTTTGGCATATCCATAGATGAGTATCCTCGTTCATCCAAGATTGGTCACTAGAACCTATGTTGTGAATTGACTGATCGTCTTCCTCCTTATGAGTTTGATTCCATTGTAAGGGGGAAACATCTTGATATGTATAAGTGTGGAGATTTATTCTCGTGGTGGTTCCTTCATGTTGTAGGTATACAACATCTTTTCCCCAATCTTGCACAACGTTTAACTGTCTCATGAAAGGTCTCCCAAGTATCATTTCATAATTGCTCGCCCTTTCAAATTGACATATTGCTAAGGTGTGTTCAAATTCAACACCGCATGTGGTGAAAACTATTCGTTCCAATAATCCCAAGGGTCTTTCTGTGTGTCCGTCTGCCATTTGTATCTTCATACGCGTTGGTCTTAAAGCTGGTTTTCCCCATTTCTCCTAGATTTCTCTAGTAGCAATGCCTACACCAGCTCTGAAATCTAAGATGGCTTTGGTGGTATAATTGTTGGAGCAAGTCTATGACAAGCCTAAGTATTTGCTTGAGTCCCACGAAGTCATAGAAAAAGCCTTAAAATGAAGACTATGTAAAGTTCACTTGTGAACTACCTCTTGTAACTTTTGAAGAGTTTACTTAATGTAAAAGTAAGAGAATCTTAAGTGGTTGAGTCCACTTGATCAAGAATGGAAAGAGGAGCCACGAATTCATGATTTGTGGTAGGTAGAGAATCAAATCAAACATTGATTGATTGGAGAGTGATTGAGGGAAGTTAGCCTCCCAAACTCAACTATAAATAGATGGCAGTTTTAGTCGTGGTTAGAGAGACCTATGTGAAGACCTCCAAGAGCTGAGCTTTATGCCATATCAAGGTGTGATTACAAGGCACACATATGTATCAGTAAGTCATTGTATTGTACAAGCAATATACTTTCATTTTCATGATTATTTGAGTTCATCTTTCCATGTTCTTGTGAAGTGTACTACTCACTGCCATTACTCTCAGTTTTTCTCAGTCAGCTTGCAGAGATGTTTTCTCTGAGCTTGGTGCATTACTTTCAATGATTCAACTTGGTAAAGTTAGCTCTACACGTCTAGTATATGCTCACAAATTTTCATGTCATTTTGATGCTGCAATCTTCAGTTATGTTCATTTGAAGTCAACAAGGTCTATTCATCTTCACTTCTCTGTCAGGTACCCGATTTTTTCACTCACCTTGTCAGAGCTATTTCTCAGTGGTTACGTATCCAAATTCAGTGATTTAAAGCTTGTTAAATTTATCTTACTGTCTAGTATAACCATACAAATTTTCATAATCATTGAATTCCTACATTTTGAGTTATGTTCATTTTTCTGCTCACTGGTCTCAAACTGTAGCAGCCTATGAAAATTGGGATGATGTCATCAATTGTTAAAACTCATTCTCAATGTGTGGTTCATTATTCTTTATGAGATTACTCTTTAAAGTTAGCTCTTTAAGTTACTAGACTTCCCCAAGAGGAATTAAGCTAATTGCTGCTGTGCTCAGAGAATTATGTAAAACACTGGACAGGTGTATGAACCAAGAATAGCAAGTTTTCACCTCTGTGCTAACTCCAACTTATCTGTTTTGATCTATCTTTTTGAGAGTGATCTTCCAAGGTACATAGGGTGTCTAATACATCCATTGGCAAGCTAAAACG
The DNA here is from genome assembly GCA_020310875.1 of Ceratopteris richardii. Classification (NCBI taxonomy): domain Eukaryota; kingdom Viridiplantae; phylum Streptophyta; class Polypodiopsida; order Polypodiales; family Pteridaceae; genus Ceratopteris; species Ceratopteris richardii. The sequence goes on from CM035414.1 coordinate 74,243,752, forward strand.
GCCCACCATATACTCCTGGAGTTCATTTTGCTGGTGTAGATCAAGGATTTTGCAACACCTCTTCATCTTCAAGCACATACCTATCCATCTCTTCACAGTGGTATCAGAGCAAGGTTGGACAACATGGCAGATGGATTTCCTTCATCAATTGACAAATTGGATAGAGGTAATTACTCAGCTTGGTCATTAAGGATGGAAGCTTATCTCCAAGGTAGAAGTTTATATGGTTATGTGGCTGGAGATGAAGTTATGCCAAGTTTCAGGAACAAAAGTCAACCAACACAAGAAGAGCAAGAAAGATTGAGCACATGGTGCTCCAAGGATGCACTTGCAAGGTCTTATCTCCTCAACTCTATCTCAGATTTTTTGTTGCCTCACATTAGAAGTTGTAAGACATCTCAGGAAGTGTGGGATGCACTTGAAGCCTTCTTTTCTTCAAGTACTAAAGCTAGGAAGCATCAACTATGGCTGGATTTCACAACTCTCAAGAAGGCTCCCAAACAAAATGTGACTGATTTTGTCACAAAGCTCAAGGACATAGCAGATCAGTTGGGAAGCATTGGAGAGGTAATAGATGAAGAGCAAATTGTAAGGCAGGTCATCAATGGCTTGAAGGCAGATGACAAGTGGGAAGCATTCACCACAGCTATGGATTTGTACATGGACATGCATGTACCTGATTTCAGCACACTCATTGGACAACTACTTACTCAAGAGGCAAAGCTTATCAAAAATGGAGAAAGCTCTAAAGGTAATCAATCTTCAGCTTTATACACTGATAAAAGCAAGTCCAAAGATAACAAAGGAAAGGCAAAGAAAGTGGATGATGAAGCAGGTACATATCAAGCTAACTATGCAGGTAGAGGAAGACATGGCAGAGGTAGAGGAAGAGGAGGTAGACAAGGCAGGGGGAGATCCCAAGACTCCAACCCATGTTCTATTTGTGGACTAAATAATCATACAACTGAAAATTGCTTTAGGAATTCCAGGAATCAAAGAGGCAGAGGATACAATAGAGGAAGTTATGGCTACTCAAGAGGAAGGTTCAACAACTACCATGGCAACTACAACAACTCCAATCATTCAAACTATCAAGGAGGCTACAAAGGAAGGAGAGACTACAATAACTACACAGAAGACTCAAACAAAGAGGATTCATTATTGATCATGAACATGGCTATGCCACAAGGTAAATCTGATGAGCATGTTTTCTACATAGATTCAGGTTGTTCAAATCATGTGGCAGGAAAGTGGCACTCCTATCAGATTTAGAAGATCCAAGGAATAAGCATGAGGTACAAACAGGAGATGATACAAAACATCCTGTGGAGAAAATAGGCAATGTCAAAGCACCTGATGGAAACATCAACCTACTCAGTAAGGTACTCTATGTGCCCTACCTACTCAATAAGGTACTCTATGATACAAAACATCCTGTGGAGAAAATAGGCAATGTCAAAGCACCTGATGGAAACATCAACCTACTCAATAAGGTACTCTATGTGCCCTACAATTACAAAGAATTTGATAAGTGTTGGGCAGATAGTAGAGAAAGGGTTGCAAGTCAGGTTCACAAAAGCAGGAGCATTTGTTGAAGATCCAAGTCAAGGATTCAGAAGAATTGCAAAAGGTGAAAAGACAGGTAGATTGTTCACATTTGAATTACAGGACACTAGAAACATTGCTCTCTTTAATTATGGTAGTCAGACACTCACAGAATTGGAAGTATGGCACAAAAGGTTAGCACATATTGGTGAAAGGTCATTAAAGCAAATCTGCAGGGACCAAAGTGTACTTGGACTTCCTAATTTGTCAAAACAACATATGATTTATAAGTGTAGTGCATGTCAATTTGGAAAGTCTCACAGGTTACCATTCATGAAGAAAGGTTATATGCATGGAGATCTCTTGGAGTTGGTTCATACAGATGTATGGGGACCTAGCAAGGAAGCTTCAATATTTGGATCAAGGTATTATGTTTCCTTTATTGATGATTGCAGTAGATGGACTATCCTATTCTTTATGAAACACAAAGATGAAGTTTTTTCATGTTTCAAAAGATATTTGGCTCTTGTGGAGAATCAAACAGGTAAATCACTAAAAAGGCTAAGGTCAGATGGAGGGGGAGAATACTTCTCCCATGAGTTTGATTCTTTTCTTCAAGAAAGAGGAATCAAAAGAGAGGTAACTACAAGGTACACTCCTGAGCAAAATGGAGTGGCAGAAAGGAGGAATAGGACAATTGTTGAAGCTGCAAGGTCTATGTTAAATGAAAAGCATTTACCTAATTACTTATGGGATGAGGCTGTATCTACAGCCACTTACTTGATTAACAGGTTGCCTTCAAAATCCCTTGATGGGATGACTCCATATGAGGCTTGGAATGGAAGAAGACCAAGCTTAGATCATTGTAAAATTTTTGGATGTATTGCTTTTGCTCATGTTCCTTCACAGGTTAGAGGCAAGATGGATCCAAAGGCAGAAAGGTGTGTATTTATTGGATATGACAACAATCAAAAGGGCTACAGGTTATACAACCCTACCAACAAAGGATTCTTGGGTAAGCAGAGATGTAGTTTTTGATGAGAACAATTCATGGTATGAAGATTCATGCAGGAAGGTCAATTTACCATATAATCTTGAAGAAGATTTTCCAAAGCTTGGTAGAGAACAACCAAAGATTGAAGAACAAGACACCTCAGAGGATGATGAAGAATCTCAAATGGAAAAGATCAAAGCATGGAAGTCTAAAGGTAAAGCAAAATTGCAGGAACTTGGACATGAGGCAGAATCATCACATCATGGCCTAAGAAGATCTATGAGGGAAAAGAAAAAACCAGAAAGGTATGGGTTTGACACCTCATTAGTAACTAAACATTCTATCTACATAGCACAGGACATAAACCAAGAGGAGCCATCATCATTTGAAGAGGCCAAAGCAAAAACAGAATGGAGGCATGCAATGAAGGAAGAGATTGAAGCACTTGAGGAAAACAACACTTGGGATTTGGTGCCCAAGACTTCATCCATGAAGGTAATAGGCTCAAGATGGGTCTATAAACTCAAGAAGAATTCTGATGGTTCAATTAACAGGTATAAGGCAAGGCTTGTAGCAAAAGGCTTTGCACAAACTCAGGGAATTGATTATGAGGAGACTTTCTCTCTTGTTGCAAAGATGCCTACTATTAGGGTTTTGCTTAGTATTGCCTCTTCCAAGAATTGGAAGATACTTCAACTAGATGTAAAGAATGCATTTTTGAGTGGTTGGATAACAGAAGAGGTATATATGGCACAACCACCTGGTTTTGAGAATCAAGTTTATCTTGATTATGTGTGTAAACTTAACAAAGCATTGTATGGTCTCAAGCAAGCTCCAAGAGCTTGGAATTTCAGGCTTGTTTCATTCTTGCAGGACAAAGGCTTTCAACCAAGCAAAGCAGATCCTTCACTCTTTATTAAAAAGAGTAACTCTGAGGTCATCTACCTATGTGTATATGTAGATGATATTATATTGACAGGAAATGATGCAGATGGTATGAAGAAGATCAAAGATCATATGAGAGAAGAGTTCAAAGATAAGTGATTTGGGTTCACTTACCTACTTCCTAGGTTTGGAAGTTGTCTACAAAGATCATGGTTTGTTTCTCACTCAAAGAAAGTACATTAAGGACATGTTGGCAAAATTCAAGATGCAAGATTGTAAGATTGCAAGTACTCCAATGGAGGTCAATCACAAATTGAGCTCACATGAAGGTGAACTCATAGAGGACATCACATCATATCAAAGTCTAGTGGGTAGTCTCAACTATGCCACATTGACAAGAGTAGATATATGTGTGAGTGTGCTAAGCCAATTTATGCACACACCAAGGAAACCACATATGGATGTTGCAAAAAGGATTCTCAAGTATCTCAAAGGAACCATAAATGAAGGACTTTATTATCCTTATGTATCTGATTTAGGTTTGAAGCTATTTTCTGATGTAGATTGGGTTGGCTCCAAGGAAGATAGAAGGAGCACTTCAGGTTATCTTACCTTTGCAGGTTCAAAGCTTATTTCATGGTCATCCAAGAAGCAACCCACAGTTGCTCTCTCTTCTACTGAAGCTGAATATAGAGGTCTTGCCATAGCTAGACAAGAAGCTATGTGGATGAAGACATTATTCAAAGATCTTGGATTGGAGTTTGGAACTCCAACTATTTTTGGTGACAATATGAGTTCTATTCATTTGGCTGCTAATCCTATTGTTCATGCAAGGACTAAACATATTGAAGTTCATTATCACTATGTACGAGAAAAGGTTCTAAGCAAAGAGATTCAAATATCATATGTGTCCACTCATCAACAATGTGCAGATATTCTAACCAAAGCATTGGATGGTACAAAGCTTTGCAAATTCAAGGCTATGATTGGTTTGCAGGTAATCTTCGAAGACTGAAGACCTCAAGCATACTTGGCTTGAGGGGGAGCTGTTGGAGCAAGTCTATGACAAGCCTAAGTATTGGCTTGAGTCCCACAAAGTCATAGAAAAAGCCTTAAAATGAAGACTATGTAAAGTTCACTTGTGAACTACCTCTTGTAACTTTTGAAGAGTTTACTTAATGTAAAAGTAAGAGAATCTTAAGTGGTTGAGTCCACTTGATCAAGAATGGAATGAGGAGCCACGAATTCGTTATTTGTGGTAGGTAGAGAATCAAATCAATCATTGATTGATTGGAGAGTGATTGAGGGAAGTTAGCCTCCCAAACTCAACTATAAATAGATGGCAGTTTTAGTCGTGGTTAGAGAGACCTATGTGAAGACCTCCAAGAGCTGAGCTTTATGCCATATCAAGGTGTGATTACAAGGCACACATATGTATCAGTAAGTCATTGTATTGTACAAGCAATATACTTTCATTTTCATGATTATTTGAGTTCATCTTTCCATGTTCTTGTGAAGTGTACTACTCACTGCCATTACTCTCAGTTTTTCTCAGTCAGCTTGCAGAGATGTTTTCTCTGAGCTTGGTGCATCATTTTCAATGATTTAACTTGGTAAAGTTAGCCCTATACGTCTACTATATGCTCACAAATTTTCATGTCATTTTGATGTTGCAATCTTCAGTTATGTTCATTTGAAGTCAACAAGGTCTATTCATCTTCACTTCTCTGTCAGGTACCCGATTTTTTCACTCACCTTGTCAGAGAAATTTCTCAGTGGTTACTTATCCAAATTCAGTGATTTAAAGCTTGTTAGATTTATCTTACTGTCTAGTATAACCATACAAACTTTCATAATCATTGAATTCCTAGATTTTGAGTTATGTTGATTTTTCTGCTCACTGGTCTCAAACTATAGCAGCCCGTGAAAATCGGGATGATGTCATGAGTTGTTAAAACTCATTCTCAGTGTGTGGTTCATTATTTTTTATGAGATTACTCTTGAAAGTTAGCTCTAAGCTAATTGTTTCTGTGCTCAGAGAATTATGTAAAACACTGGACAGGTGTATGAACCAAGAATAGCAAGTTTTCACCTCTGAGCTATCTGTTTTGATCTATCTTTTTGAGAGTGATCTTCCAAGGTACATAGGGTGTCTAATACATCCATTGACAAGTTAAAAGGGCCCACCATATACTCCTAGAGTTCATTTGGCTGGTGTAGATCAAGGATTTTGCAACACCTCTTCATCTTCAAGCACATACCTATCCATCTCTTCACAATAACCCCTATAAGTAATTGAAAGGCAAGTGTTTCCTTCATCTCCCTCACTAAAATCTCCTACCTTATCCACTGGGATCTTTACTGTGTTTACTTCATCAGATATCTCTTTTTCTTCCGTCTTGATCTCCAATTGACTGGTTAATTTCTCCTTCAAATGTGGTTTAACCTTCAACAGTTCTTCTAATGTAAGGGTACAAGGGATTTTTACCTTTCTAAGGTGTTGTATGATATCCGATGTTTGGACTGATGGGTTCGGTTCTTTTTTCCTTATTGAGGGAATACAATACAATTCTGAATTATGTTCGTACTCTCCTGTGTAATTTGGCAAAGCCTTTACTCCGTCATCTCCTTTATCACTTGGATCCATTGGTAAAATTTCTTCTGAATTTAATTCAGGTATTGAACCCTCTACTCCCTCTTTCGCTTCTATCTCTTCAAAGGGCGGTTCTATTCCTTCCACTTTCTTCCATCTGTCTTCTTGGACTCTTGCCCACAAATCTTTAGGCCATTCCCCTTCTTCTTCGGGAACAATGGATCCTTCCCTTTTATCCTCACAATAATTGCCATTCTGTGTCTTACTTACTTCGGGTTTTTCGTGATCATTAGTGATGGCGCACTCTTGGAATTCTCTTTCGGAAATTCGGGTATTGGGTAATGGCAACGCAGGTTTTTCTAAGGTCTGTTGAGCAACTTCTATTAATTTCCAACCTCTCTTTCTCTAGGTCACCTCTAGGATATTCTCTTTCATGTTGTTCTATGGTAGGTCCTGCTCTTATTCGTGCCTTGTATGCCTGAATCCACATGGCTAATTCTTCAGGCATGGGATATGCTAAGGCTGATCCCACCTCTTCTTTTTTATACTTTTCATTTTTATTTTCTTCTTCAATTTTCTGTTCCTCTTTTGGGTTTTGTTCGTTCTTCTCATTTTCCTTCTTCTGCAGTAACTTCTTTTCTTTTATCCTATCTCTACGGTTCTTCCATCTTTGAGTTCTTTTTCTTACAACACTTTTCTCAGGCTCTTCCGAGTCTTCAACTCTCTGAGGTGTGAGTGTATTCACTTCTCTATCGCTTTGAGTGTTTTCCTCAGTTTTGTCCGGGGTCTCTCTAGCTTTGGCTCTAGTTATTGCTTTCAACGGTACAGTGTATTCCTTATCGCTCCCTGATGATTCGATAACTTCTATCACATTGATTTGCACGTTGGATGTAACCTTGTTGGGGTTCTTTGGGCAATCTCTGAAAAGGTGTTCCTTACCACAATCACTACAGTAGCCTTCTTAGACTCGTTGTGGTGGTGGTGGGTTTGGCACTGTACATTCTCTGATATAATGATCACCTCCACATCTGTAGCATGGTCCTCTAGGTACAGGCGTTCTGTTCATAGGTCGGGTTGGTATGGTTGCTCTAGGGGATGTGTACATTAATGACACATAGTCCTCATATCGGTAGGAACTATCTAGTACATCCATGCCATAGGCATATGGTTCGTACAGTTGTCCATATTCTATCATAGAGCTTTCATAATTGGGATATGCTCCTTGACTATGGTCGTAAGATGAGTCATATGGTTCATTACTAGTCAATGGTGTGGCTGGGACTATCGCTCTCTCTAGGTTTTCTTCAGGTTGAGCCATCTTGACTGGGACAACGTTCTGAGGATGGAGCGGTTGTTGTCCTAGTATTGGTTGTGGTTGGGTGTATCCTTGATATGCATATGGTCGTGGCACTGGTGCCTGCTGCTGATAAGTAGGGTACCTCCATGATTCACCTCCTTGCTCTCTCTGAGGGTATCCATAAGGTTTCATATATGTCTGTCCTGGTCTCGATTGCCTATTTGTAAGGGCAATTCTCTGTACTGTGATTTGTATATTTTTGTTCTACACTGCAATATTGTAGAGGTCCTGGGACGGTGGGTCTATTATAAGCATAAGCAGGTGGTGGGACTACTCCCCTGGTGCATACGTGAGAGGGATGATCACCTCCGCACTGCATACATCTTCTAAGCATGGGCACTCTTATAGGGTTATTGGGGTACTTCCTCTGTCCTTGAATGTTCAGCTTCTTTGCTACCAAATCGGGTATTTCCTCTACATTGTTTTTAGGGTTTGATGTGCTACTGGCCGAATCTTCACTTTTCAAGCTACCTTGAGGTATTTTCAAATCTTCTGCTAGGTTGTCTTCTAGGTCTATACATTCCTTCATGCATTCTTGTAAAGTTTGAACTCTCTTTACATATACCAGAGATCTTAATGATCCGTTCAATAATCCTTCCAAAAATAATGACACCATTTTATTTTGGGTAGGTCTTTCTTCCACTGGGCATCTGTCCACATACTGCTTGAATCTTCTTGCTGCCAATCTTACTGATTCTGAAGGGGCTTGCTTAAAACTATGGATCAATGCTGATGAGTTGTTTTTAATTCCAGACTTAGTGAATTCCTCAATCATTTCTTGATAGACTTGTTCCATGTTTTGAAAATTATTGGGGTCCAATGGCTCGAACCATGCTAACACAGTGTCTGACAAAGTAAGACCAAAGGACTCATATTGGATCAAGAAATCTTCTACTTGTTTTGCTCTGATTACTTGTTTAAATTCGGCTATATGACTGTAAGGTTCACTAGAGCCATCGTAGTGGTTTCTCATACATTTGGCCACTTGAATTGGCCTTAATCTCCTTCCTGCTTCGGGCGGTCTAGGCATTACTGGGAAAATTGGTCTTCCTATGGGTATGTCTAGTCCTCTTCCTACAGGTGGTCTGACTGGGGCAAGAATTCCATGTCTTGGGTCAACAGGTGGTTGAGGTCGGTAATTAGGGTTATTTGCAGGCATTGCAAACTGCACATGTGGTCTAACCGGGATTTGGGTTTGTTGTGTTTGTTGTGTTTGTTGTGTTTGTTGTGTTTGTTGTGTTTGTTGTGTTTGTTGTGTTTGGCCCGACTGTTGATATGAATCATTCTGAGACGTTCCAAGTGGGTCTCGTGAAGTAGTGGCTTGGTACTAGGGGGAAACACTGGAATATTCTGATATTTCAACTCGGCTCTTTCTAATTCCGTTAAGGGCCAATATCTTCTCTTATTCTTATCCAAATATGTGATGACGGCGAGGAAATCAGGATCTTGTAACTCATAGATGGTGACAGGATTAGGGGCAGCTTCCCATAAGCTTCCCATATTGAAGAATGTGCTCTAAGGAGAGGCTCCATTCCATTGATCAAGTATACATCCATCAGGGAGTCATCTTGGGGGATCAGCTCTCCTCTCCAGACCCTAGCAACAGTAGATCTCCCTCTAGGTGTAGTTACTTGCTCTTCATTCCCTTCCCCATTTAGGTTTGAAGCATTGTTTTCTTCCCCATGTTCATTAATGTTTTCCGGGTGTTCCGTGACAACATACTGGATATCTTCTTTATCCATGTAAAATCCTCCTACATACTTGACTGCTTGCCTAGGCACTATGTAAGCCTCTGAAGCCTTTTTTAGATTGGCCACTGATGTGTTCAAACCATCCAAGTATATGGGTATCTCATGTTAGTTGGTGGTCACATATTCTAAAGAGGTCCGATACTCTCCCTGAATAATTGACATCATGCCAATCATTGGTACTGTGTTCTGCATATCCTATGAAGCCATAGGAATTTCTTCCTCTGACTCACTAGAGGTCTCCGAGTAATGTGAACGGCTACTTGGCTCGGCTACACTACCTACAGAAGAGATTACACTTCTTCGGCTTCCTAGGGTTCTTCCAGATCTCAGGTTCATCCACTTAAAAGCTCTGATCAGCCCTTGCTAACCTCTACCTTCTAGAGTTCTTTACTATGGATCAGAATTCTAGAGGAATTTGGCTGGAAAAATGACTCAAAAACAAACGTTCAAGTCACGATACTTGACTCCAAAATTTCACGATACACGACCTTTCACTCAAACGATACTCGATACTTTGTTAAACACGATACTTGGACAACCACGATACACGATCTGTGATAAGTATCGCGATCGGTGAATGCACGATACACGATACTTGGTTGAAAACGATACTCGATACTTGACTCTCACGATACTCGATACTTGATGGAAAACGATACTTGATACACGATACTCAATGAGTATCGCGATTGGCACCAAACGATACTCGATACACGATCTTTGAGGAGTATCGCGATCGGTAGAACACGATACACGATTTTTGACAAGTATCGCGATCGATAGAACACGATACACGATACACGATCTTTGACAAGTATCGCAATCGATAGAACATGATACACGATACACGATCTTTGGCAAGTATCGCGATCGGTAGACCACGATACACGATACACGATTTTTGGCAAGTATCGCGATCGGTAGAACACAATACACGATACACGATCTTTGGCAAGTATCACGATCGGTAGAACACGATACACGATACACGATACACGATCTTTGGCAAGTATCGCGATCGGTAGAACACGATACACGATACACGATCTTTGGGAAATATCGCGATACTCGACCACAGGAGATCACGATACTTGTTAGGTATCACGATACTCGACCGCGGGAGAACACGATACTTGACCCCAAAATTTCAAATTTTTTGATAGCTTTTCAGATTTTGATTCAATACACTTGTTTTCTATGCTCTGCTACCCTTTCCTCACTCCTTGTATCACTCAAAACACACTTTTTACCCCCTGTAAGTCTTCCACGATACCTAACGAAGATCGTTTTCTTCTGGAAAGCTTAAGTTATGTAATGAAGTTGATAGAATGATACATGAACTTACCTTAGGACTCTATCTCATCCCTCTACCCCTCCTGACTAGCTCTGCATAGCTCGGAATGCTCCAGTCTTCGTCCACGATACCCTGTCGCAATTTCTCGCGATACTTGCTTTGAGCACAAGTGATTTACAAAATGACAGTTTTTTACTTTTATACTCTTGAATTTTCCTACTCACTAAAAATAAAACAACACTACAAGAATGGAAAGCTACTCTAACTACCTACCCTACTCCCTTACTCCTCCTACTCTACTCATTCCACTCACTTCCCTAAACTAACAACTCACTACACACACTTCAAGAGTGAGAAGTAGTAAGTGCGGCTGAAAGTGACTTACCAAAGAAGAGAAGATCATTACTCCACCTCTCGCTTCAATGCATAAAGCTACTTACCATCACACGAATGCCTCGGTTTGATTCGACACTCCCCGGCAACGGCGCCAAAAAACGTGTTGACCTAAGAACCAACTTAGGGACTTGTGGAGAAAGAGACTATACCTCAATCCCCCTCAAGTGCATATAGTGGGGATTCACGCTTTAATTATCAATCCGATGAGTATACAAACCTAGCCGAGTGTATGAAGACATGCATTCAAATGATGATCAATGCAAATGACTTACACAAAGAGTGCAAACAAGGCACAGACTAATCCAAACAAGCTTCAACTGTCAGTTGTGGTGTCACGATACTTCTTGCAGCAGCCAACAGTAAATTGAGTTTTTCTCTCAGCTCCGAACTTCAAATATAGCAAATAGCATATGCGTTTAGAAGCTCTCAAGAAGACGCATCCAATGGCAGTGCTTTCACTCAACTCTGACACTCCTACTTCAAGTCATGAGCAAAATACTGAGTCACAGGAAAACCTTCCTACACTTTAGCACTTCCTACACTTCGCACGCACCTTAACAACAGCAAACAAACACTTTCATGGATAGACAACACTTCCTAAAATTCTTTCCAAGCAATACACATGCACACAAGCTCACCAGGAAGAAGATACAGAGAGAAGAAGACACAAATTCGAATTTTTGTGCTCTTGATTCTCACAATGGCAAAAAGTCTCTACAAAGAGTCACAATTTGACTTATATACTTGTGCCCTAAAATTGGTCCCTTCACATAAGAGACCGGCACTTTATTCACTAAAAGACTAATTTCCTACGATTTTACATGGGTAAGCTTCTAATCTTCTGAGGGGATGCATCTAGAGGACTCCTCTAGTGCATTTACAACGGAAAATATATTACAAAAATGGTTATAATACAAAGATTGGGTGTCCAAATCGGAAAAATTTTGGGGCCCATCTTTTTCTCTACCTTGTGCTCTCTTTAGCTCTGCAACACTCTCCCCCTCTTCGTCTCTGTCGTCCCTTGACAGGCTTTACTTCTTGTCTTTAGTTTGTTGTCTGCATGCATCTTTTGGTCAGTGTTGCCTCTTCACCAGTCTTGCATTACGTTTTAGTGGTCCTCTGATTTGTCCTTTTGCACACATCGGACCCTGCTGTATTATTTAAGCCTGTGCACTTTCTTTTCCCTGCACGCAACCCTTGCTCAGTTTTGCATGTTTGTTAAACAGGTGTTCAGTTTTGACGGCCTCTTCTTAATTCTTGTTTTACATCCTCTCGGCCTGATACATTTGTCTTGCCTAATAAGTTGGGTCCACGCATGCCACCAGTGGAAGGTATGAGGATGTGGTGCTTCAGTCTTTGATCTGGACCTTCCAAAGATCAAGAGGTTGAAGCACCCTTCTGTGGCTGTGTCCTTTCCTTGGTGTGTGTGGCCCTTCGGGGCTCTGTGCAGAGATGGGTGTTGCGCCCCTGCGGGGCTTCTTGCAGAGATATGTCTTCAAATATTACCTTTCTAGTGAAGCTTCTTTCGTTGTCTTCTTCTTTTCTTCCTTTTACTTGATTCTCCCTCAACACTGCCCCCCTCCTGGACTCTGTCGTCCCCGACAGGCTTTGACGAGCGACGGGCATATGTTCTATATACTTTCTGCTCTGTTTCATTAAGCAAATTGGCTTCACGTATCATTAATTGTTTCCATTGTTCAGCCTTTACACCGTCATTGGGTGGTTGTCTGTGATCTGCGAAGAAGCTGAGTTCGTACGCCACTAATCTGGCATGCAAATTAGAGGACATCTTCAAAAAGACTTCTGAATCAATTTCAAAAAATCCAGTAAAGAATGCTTCTTCAAACGTTTGCATATATACACTTGGCAAAAACATCAATCTGGAATAATAGGCCATTATTGTTGGTCGGCTAGGCATAACAGATAGGTCAAAAATGAGTATGTATGTTCCCTGATTAATACCAATGAAATTCAAAAATGTGTAGGCTGCATGCTTGAAGACCTTCAATACTGTAAGTATCATACTGAGTATTTTATTTGTCATTTTGACAGTTAAGTCGGGTACTGTCGCATAATTCTGCAGCCAAAATTCGATGGTTTTGACCATATAATCTTTCGTTGGCAAGTAATTATGTGGCGGGCTTGGAAGCAGAGGGTAATTCAGCCACTGTTTATTTATAGCACCATTTCTTTGCAGGTCCAAAAATTCTCTAGTATCCCTTCAGGGTGGTATAGGACAAAAGGAAGGGTTTACCTGTAATGAATAAAGTGATGCTTGCCAATGCACCCGTAGTGTGGGATGTTTCTCCAAAAGCTTTCTTCTCCAAACAGGTTGTGCAGCTTCGAATTCTTCTTGACTGTATGCGAATGTGTCATGTTTAAAATTTAGCTGCTCATCTCGACTTTTCTTTGTAATCTTCTTTATATATTGTCTTGTTGTCTCTTTCAATAATCTGTACGGAATGTTGAAAGGCTTCATGATCTTTTCCAAGTACTTACCCTTGATCTTGGCTTCCTTCATTACTTTGATTACTTCATTTTCAAAATTTTCCATTAATCGGGACACCACTAGTGCCCGCTCCTTCTGACTTATTTCTGCAGTGTATGGCATGGGATGATCATCATGTATATCCGCCATCTGCTCATGTATTGGAGAATTATAGATCGGGGAAGATAGAGGACGTACCTCTACCTTGTCAGTAGGATTTTCCTTAGCTGGCACTACTGATGTCCCGATCGTTGCGTTTTGGTTGATTTGGATTTTTAATTGCTCTATACGTTTAGTTTTCTCATTACTTTCCTATATGGCTGCTCTGAGCGCTTCCTTTGCTGCAAGCAATTCATTTCTAATTTCTGCTACGTGATCCATATTTTCACTCTAGCTTGCTGCAAGTTTCCCATGTGCCGTATTCATCTACTTTTTTAGTTCATTTATTTCTTTACTGTATCTCTGTTCCGATTCTTCTCTCAATTCTCGCTCTTGTCTCAGCAATTCTGCGTATTGTGCCACCTGATCTCTTAATTCTTTTTCTTTAGTTTCGGATCTCTACTGCTGTTCAATAGGTTGATCATATAATAATGATTTCATCAGTTCTTTATTTCGATTGCGTAAGTTGTCATTCTCTTCCATGTACAAGTTTAACTGGGTCTCATCCTTCAATTATCCTTTATTAGATTGGTGACTCTCTGCGTGAATGGTGTCGTTCTTTGCCTGTGGGTGTGAGAAAGGTAGTACTTGGATTTCTCCATATTTTAGATATTTTTATATTTTCATATGAAAGGAAAAACAGAAAAGTTAGATCATAGCCGAAGCAGTTTTTTTTTTTTTTGAGTGATTTTCTTAATGTATGTACAAGTGCTCTCCTATTTCCCAAGAGGAAAATGTGCTCGACTATCCTGAAATAGAAAAAAGATGTGCTAAATGCTTGGCCTTGTAATGTGGCCCTATCATGCATACTTTGGGTCCTGATAACTCCAAATGTGTGCAACTTGAAGTAGTTGGATAATGCATGCAGTTTGTTTTGTCTTTCGGCATCCAAATCTGCTTCATTCTGTTGGGACGTATTGTATCCCGAACATTCTTGATGAATGTGGTGCTTCTCATGTTGTACGTCTGCTCCATCTGCTTTCTGAATCTTGGACTAGCTGTTGTTGCAACTGCAGACTTCTTTTCTTTCCTGTAGTGGTTGTTTTGCTCATAGACCATATTGGTTCTCCTTATGCTGTGGTTCATCGTTTCGGTTTAGCGTCTTTGGAGCACATGATTTTGGAATCCATATTTGCACTCGATCCGGTTGGGTGGCTACTACTTTCTTTGGAATCCATATCCTAGCACTTCGTTGTTGACTTTGGTGCTCAAAGTGATTTGCCTTCTTATTTGATTCGTTGCTCTGATGTCGAAGATGTTTCTGTTGTTGAAGATATGCATCCCTTTGATCCTTTCTTATCCAAGCTTGTTTAGTGTACGGAATAGGGTATATTCTAATAGGTACAGACTTTGGATTATTCAGAGGACTAGTCTCCTTTATGCAGTGTGCTTCACTGAGGTTGGTTTCAGATTGAATGACACTCTTGTGACTTGCTAGACTAGAAGATGGAATGCAAGCAGGGTTCAGTGTGTCCTCACATGAAGTACTTGATGAAGGGGTTTCTAAAGTACTAGTGAACATACATTCATGCCTGTGTTCATGAGAGTTAATTTTTGGCTCTATGCTTGCGACTTTGATTGGTCGTTCGTCTAGCAAACAGAATACTTCCCGATGTCCTATCTTGGTTGAGATGTATCCTAAAGCCAATTGAATGGTCACCTCATATTCGCAAATCCAGTCTTGACCTAACACTACATCTTCGAGTAAATCCTGATCATGACACACTAATAGCTTCTGTTCCATAGTGTTGTTGCCAAGATGCAGAGGTAAGGTGATTTCACCTATACATTGAGTGATTGTTCCTCCTATTCCTATCAACTGTGCCATTGATGGACGTAATTCCTCCTTGAGTTTCTGAGTCAAAGAAAGTTTGATACAGCTTATGGCGGCTCCTGTGTCAATGAGAGCATCCACTAAGTGGTACTCCGTTTTACTCGCTCCCAAATTCAAATATGGTTGTGTTCTCTGTGAGCCTAGGTTTTTAGTAGCTCTAAAATTAGCCATCGGGATGAGTTCTTCTCCTATTCGATATCTCTCATCTCTCTCTCATCCACTCTTTTCGTTTCTTAATTCATTCTAGTGCTTCCTGTCTCGCTTCTTCTCGTATCCTTTCCTCTTCGATGCGTCTATTCTTGCCCTTGATTAATCGTGACATTGTTTCGTCAGTCAACGGTTCTAGATATTTTTTCACTCGACATCCATTGATATAGTTTGGTAATACTTCCCCATCTAGGGTTGCTAAGCTGATGGCTCCACTTGTCGATATACGATTGATGATTAATGGGCCATATCCTCTCTTTTGTAACTTCTTAGCGTGTTGTTAGAAGGTATATACCAAAACTAAATCTCCTTCCTTCAAATTTTTGTCTTTAATATGAGCATCAAAGTAGGCTTTCTATCGCCGTTTAGCAGCATAAATGCCTGCTACTACTTGTAACCTAGTTTCGTGAAGCTTTTCTATTTGATCCAATTGAGCTGATAGTTCATGTCCCGTCCACTCGTAAGTGGTTGCTACTCTGAGAGTGGGAATTAACAAATCAATTGGCAAAATAGCATTTTGTCCATATACTAAGTTAAAAGGAGTGGTGCCTATGGCGGTTTTGTAGGCTACACGAAATGCCTATAAAGCATGATGTAATTGCTTATCCCAATCAGATCTACCATTGTTCACAATTTTTGTGAGAACTGTACACAAGATTTTATTCGAACTTTTGGCTTGTCCATTGGCTTGTGGGTGATAAGGAGCTGATTTCTTATGAATTACCAGGAATTCATTCAGTAAGGCTTCTATAACTTCATTCACAAAGTGCGTACCTCTATCACTCACAATTTCTATCGGTAGTCCAAATCTAGTGAAAACGTTCTCAAAGAGAAACTTGGTTGTAGTTCTTGCGTCATTTTTCTTGGTTGCTTTGGCTTCAACCCATTTGGTCAGATAGTCTATGGCCACAATTATATATTCGGCATGGGATCCTTTCGCTGGTGGGCTAATAGTTCCTATGAAGTCTATTCCCCATTTAGTGAAAGCCCTGGCACTCATCATGGGTCTCAGTGGCATCTCATCTCTTCTAATTGGATATTTTGTTCGTTGACAAGTATCACATCGTTGCACATACGTTATGGCATCTTGATGTAGAGTTGGCCACCACATGCCACCAAAGAGGATCATTTTTGCTGTTTTATCTGCAGAGAAGTGCCCTCTTGTAGCTCTTGTATGTGCCATCTCTAAAACAGCAAGATATTCGTCTTCATGAATGCACAATCGTAATTGATTATCTCTCCCTCACTTGAAAAGTTGTTTTCCTATAATGGCATAATCCTTGCTCTGTTCTACAAGTGCACGTTTCCTTGCTGAAGTGGCTCCTTCTGGGTATTCTTGGGTCTTTAAGAATTTTACCAGAGGCATGCTCCATCTCGGTGCTACTGTTGAGTAGCATAGAGTGGAGTTCTCTTCTGGATTTTGTTCTTGATAGGTTGGGCAGGCTGATACATAGTTATGCGCATCCCTCTGCATGGTTGGCCAATATATATCCAATCTCCTCAGTGTTTGCCATGTTCCGTTTGCATTCAAATGAGTTTTCCATTGATTTACATGTGCTTTCTGAAGCCACATTTCCTGTTCCTCTTCTTCTACGCATCTCATGAGTAATCCATTTGAATCTTGGTGATACAAACTTCCAGCAATGATATGAAGGTTTTTAATCTTCCATAGGTCTTGGGTTCGGTTTGGTGTGATTCCATCTTTAGGTCCATGCGTGAGTATAGGGGTCAACTTTTCTGCCCATTGGGGACATACTTCCAGGTTAAAAAGGTACGTATCTGGCAGATCATCTGTTACTCCTATGGGTGGTTCTCCATGGGTCATTCTTCATAAGTGATCTGCTCTTATGTGGGTAATTCCTTTCTTGACTACTACCTCAAAATCAAATTCCATTACCAATAAAAACCATCGTACTAGTCTTCCTGTATTGTAAGGTTTATTGACTAAGTACAGTAGGGCTTGATGATCAATGAAGAATTTGAATTTGTTTGCCAACAGGTAATGTCTGAACTTTTTCACTGCGTACACCATCCCTAGGCCTTCTCTCTCAGTTGTGGTATAATTGCGCTCGGCTTGATTTAATTGTCTACTAGCGTAAGCTATAGGGTGGTCTAGCTTTCCTGTATCTGCAGGTTGAGTTAAGATGCAACCAATGGCAAACTTGGAAGCATCCACATGAATGTGAAATGGCTTATTCCAGTTAGGTACTCGAAGGATTGGTGTTGAACTCAATCGATTCTTTAACTCATTGAAGGCTTTCTCACATTCTTCGGTCCAATTAAATTGAGTCAAGAGTGCATAGAGAGGTCTAGCAATTATGGCATACATATGTATAAATCTTCGGTAGTATCCAGAGTGTCCCATAAATGCTTGTATTTCTTTAGCAGTCCTTGGTCTTGGTAAATACAAAATTACTTTGATTTTGTCTTCATCAGTTGAAATTCCATTTTTAGAGACAATATGTCCTAATATTTTTCCTTGTCGAACCATGAAGTCACATTTTTCTGGATTGAGGCATACTCGATATTGTCGACATTTGGCAAAGATCTTTTCTAGTTCAGTGATGTGCTCTGATCGTATAGCTGAATAAGTACATAGATCGTCCACGTATACCTCCATACTTTTTCTCAGGAACTCTTTGAATACATGGCACATCAATCTTTGGAAGGTGGCTGGGGCATTCGTTACACCAAAAGGCATGACTCTAAAGGCGTATACTCCCCATTCAGTTGTGAAAGCGGTTTTGTGTTGGTCCTCAGGAGCAATGGCTACCTGATTATACCCTAAAAAGCCATCCAAAAAACTATAAACTTCCTTCCCTACCACTCTTTCCAACAGATGGTCCGTAATGGGTAACGGGTAACTATCCCTTATGGTCGCGGCATTTACTTTCTTCAGATTGATGCACACTCTTAACTTCCCATTCTTTTTCGGTACAACCACCAAAGGTGACACCCATTCCGTGTGCTCAATCTCATATATGAATCTAGCATCTAACAACTTATCTATCTCTTCCTTTATCTTTGCTCAACACACATCATTGTATGTATACGGTCTTTGTTTAGAAGGTTTGGCTTAGGATGTCATGGGGATTCTATGGGCACATATAGATGGATCTACTCCTTTCAAGTGTTTATAGGTCCAGGCAAAGACATCTCGATATTCCTTTATGAGGCGTATTAACTCTTGTTCTTCCTCCATTGAGACATCCTGTCCTATGAAAGTACATCGTTCTTCTCCTTCCTCTACGGTTACTAGTATCTTCTTGGTTTTTTCTTTATTGTCATATGCTGTTCCTGGCTGTGCTTCGCTTTTAGGCATTTGAATAGCAATTAAATCTCTTCTACTTCATATTTTTTGAAGTGGGCTGGCACTTCAAACTGATCTTGTGGCTTGTTTTCTTCACCTTCTGGCTCTTTATCTAACTCCAGCTCTTCTTCCTATGTAGGTTCCTGGTTGTTCTCGTTAGCTGTGACACCTATTTTTTTATTTTCATCCTCTGGTTCCATTGGTTCTTGTTCCATCTCAATGCTCTCATAGTCCTCCTTCCATTCTTTCTCTATCACTTCTCCTTCTTCAGCCTCCTGACGGACTATTACATATAGACTAACGTCATATCCTTCCTCATCAATACATTCATTCATAGTTATTACTTCTTCGTTCACACGTACATCGAGGGTCGCTAAAATCTCCATCCAACCATGAGGTTCAAACTCTTCATCCAAAAAGACTTGAGGCATGTAAGCTGGATCTTGTACAGACCTAGCTACACCTTGCCTTTGCTGCCATCCCTTTCTCCTATCCTCTTCCTTTTTGGCAGTTTGGCATATCCATAGATGAGTGCCCTCGTTCATCCAAGATTGGTCACTAGAACCTATGCTGTGAATTGACTGATCGTCTTCCTCCTTATGAATTTGATTCCATTGTAAGGGGGAAACATCTTGATATGTATAAGTGTGGAGATTTATTCTCGTGGTGGTTCCTTCATGTTGTAGGTATACAGCATCTTTTCCCCAATCTTGCACAACCTTTAACTATCTCATGAAAGGTCTCCCAAGTATCATTTCATAATTGCTCGCCCTTTCAAATTGACATATTGCTAAGGTGTGTTCAAATTCAACACCGCATGTGGTGAAAACTACTCGTTCCAATAATCCCAAGGGTCTTTCTGTGTGTCCGTCTGCCATTTGTATCTTCATACGCGTTGGTCTTAAAGCTGGTTTTCCCCATTTCTCCCAGATTTCTCTAGTAGCAATGCCTACACCAGCTCCGGAATCTAAGATGGCTTTGGTGGTATAACCCCTATAAGTAATTGAAAGGCAAGTGTTTCCTTCATCTCGCTCACTAAAATCTCCTACCTTATCCACTGGGATCTTTACTGTATTTACTTCATCAGATATCTCTTTTTCTTCCGTCTTGATCTGCAATTGACTGGTTAATTTCTCCTTCAAATGTGGTTTAACCTTCAACAGTTCTTCTAATGTTAGGGTACAAGGGATTTTTACCTTTCTAAGGTGTTGTATGATATCCGATGTTTGGACTGATGGGTTTGGTTCTTTTTTCCTTATTGAGGGAATACAATACAATTCTGAATTATGTTCATACTCTCCTGTGTAATTTGGCAAAGCCTTTACTCCGTCATCTCCTTTGTCACTTGGATCCATTGGTAAAATTTCTTCTGAATTTAATTTAGGTATTGAACCCTCTACTCCCTCTTTCGCTTCTATCTCTTCAAAGGGTGGTTCTATTCCTTCCACTTTCTTCCATCTGTCTTCTTGGACTCTTGCCCACAAATCTTTAGGCCATTCCCCTTATTCTTCGGGAACAATGGATCCTTCTCTTTTATCCTCACAATAATTGCCATTCTGTGTCTTACTTACTTCGGGTTTTTCGTGATCATTAGTGATGGCGCACTCTTGGAATTCTCTTTCGAAAATTCGGGTATTGGGTAATGGCAACGCAGGTTTTTCTAAGGTCTGTTGAGCAACTTCTATTAATTTTTTGTAGATCTCCAACCTCTCTTTCTGTAGGTCACCTCTAGGATATTCTCTTTCATGTTGTTCTATGGTAGGTCCTGGTCTTATTCGTGCCTTGTATGCCTGAATCCACATGGCTAATTCTTCAGGCATGGGATCTGCTAAGATTGATCCCACCTCTTCTTTTTTATACTTTTCATTTTTATTTTCTTCTTCAATTTTCTGTTTCTCTTTTTGGGTTTTGTTCGTTCTTCTCATTTTCCTTCTTATGCAGTAACTTCTTTTCTTTTATCCTATCTTTACGGTACTTCCATCTTTGAGTTCTTTTTCTTACAACACTTTTCTCAGGCTCTTCCGAGTCTTCAACTCTCTGAGGTGTGGGTGTATTCACTTCTCTATCGCTTTGAGTGTTTTCCTCAGTTTTGTTCGGGGTCTCTCTAGCTTTGGCTCTAGTTATTGCTTTCACCCGTACAGTGTATTCCTTATCGCTCCCTGATGATTCGATAACTTCTATCACATTGATTTGCACGTTGGATGTAACCTTGTTGGGGTTCTTTGGGCAATCTCTGAAAAGGTGTTCCTTACCACAATCACTATAGTAGCCTTCCCAGACTCGTTGTGGTGGTGGTGGGTTTGGCACTGTACATTCTCTGATATAATGATCACCTCCACATCTATAGCATGGTCCTCTAGGTACAGGCGGTCTGTTCATAGGTCGAGGTGGTATGGTTGCTCTAGGGGCTGTGTACATTAATGACACATAGTCCTGCTCATATCCGTAGGAACTATCTGGTACATCCATGCCATAGGCATATGGTTCGTACAGTTGTCCATATTCTATCATAGAGCTTTCATAATTGGGATATGCTCCTTGACTATGGTCGTAAGATGAGTCATATGGTTCATTACTAGCCAATGGTGTGGCTGGGACTATCGCTCTCTCTAGGTTTTCTTCAGGTTGAGCCATCTTGACTGGGACAACGTTCTGAGGATGGGAGGTTGTTGTCGTAGTACTGGTTGTGGTTGGGTGTATCCTTGATACGCATATGGTCGTGGCACTGGTGCCTGCTGTTGATAAGTAGGGTACCTCCATGCTTCACCTCCTTGCTCTCTCTGAGGGTATCCATAAGGTCTCATATATGTCTATGCTGGTCTCGACTGCCTATTTGTAAGGGCAATTCTCTGTACTGTGATTTGTATATTTTTGTTCTACACTGCAATATTGTAGAGGTCCTAGGACGGTGGGTCTATTATAAGCATAAGCAGGTGGTGGGACTACTCCCCTGGTGCATACGTGAGAGGGATGATCACCTCCGCACTGCATACATCTTCCAAGCATGGGCACTCTTATAGGGTTATTGGGGTAGTTCCTCTGTCCTTGAACGTTCAGCTTCTTCGCTACCAAATCGGCTATTTCCTCTACATTGTTTTTAGGGTTTGATGTGCTGCTGGCCGAACCTTCACTTTTCAAGCTACCTTGAGGTATTTTCAAATCTTCTGCTAGGTTGTCTTCTAGGTCTATACATTCCTTCATGCATTCTTGCAAAGTTTGAACTCTCTTTACATATACCAGAGATCTTAATGATCCGTTCAATAATCCTTCCAAAAATAATGACACCATTTTATTTTGGGTAGGTTTCTCTTCCACTGGGCATCTGTCCACATACTGCTTGAATCTTCTTGCTGCCAATCTTACTCATTCGGAAGGGGCTTGCTTAAAGCTATGGATCAATGATGACGAGTTGTTTTTAATTCCAGACTTAGTGAATTCCTCAATCATTTCTTGATAGACTTGTTCCATGTTTTGAAAATTATTGGGGTCCAATGGCTGGAACCATGCTAACGCAGTGTCTGACAAAGTAAGACCAAAGGACTCATATTGGATCAAGAAATCTTCTACTTGTTTTGCTCTGATTACTTGTTTAAGTTCGGCTATATGATTGTAAGGTTCACTAGAGCCATCGTAGTGGTTTCTCATACATTTGGCCACTTGAATTGGCCTTAATCTCCTTCCTGCTTCGGGCGGTTTGGTCTTCCTTATGGTATGCCTGGTCCTCTTGCTACAGGTGGTCTGACAGGGGCAGGAATTCCATGTCTTGGGTCAACAGGTGGTTGAGGTCGGTAATTAGGGTTATTTGTAGGCATTGCAAACTGCACATGTGGTTTAACCGGGATTTGGGTTTATTGTGTTTGTTGTGTTTGTTGTGTTTGTTGTGTTTGCCCCGAGTGTTGATATGAATCATTCTGAGACGTTCCAAGTGGGTCTTGTGAAGTAGTGGCTTGGTACTAGGGGGAAACACTCGAATATTCTGATATTTAAACTCGGCTCTTTCTAATTCCGTTAAGGGCCAATATCTTCTCTGATTCTTATCCAAATATGTGATGATGGCGGGGAAATCAGGATGTTGTAACTCATAGATGGTGACAGGATTAGGGCAGCTTCCCATATTGAAGAATGTGCTCTAAGGAGAGGCTCCATTCCATTGATCAAGTATACATCCATCAGGGAGTCATCTTGGGGGATCAGGTCTCCTCTCCAGACCCTAGCAACAGTAGATCTCCCTCTAGGTGTAGTTACTTGCTCTTCATTCCCTTCCCCATTTAGGTTTGAAGCATTGTTTTCTTCCCCATGTTCATTAATGTTTTCCGGGTGTTTCGTGACAACATACTGGATATCTTTTTTGTCCATGTAAAATCCTCCTACATACTTGACTGCTAGCCTAGGCACTATGTAAGCCTTTGAAGCCTTCTTTAGTCTGGCCATTGATCTATTCAGACCATCCAAGTATATGGGTATCTCATGTTGGTTGGTGGTCACATATTCTAAAGAGGTCCGGTACTCTCCCTCAATAATTGACATCATGCCAATCATTGGTACTGTGTTCTGCATATCCTATGAAGCCATAGGAATTTCTTCTTCTGACTCACTGGAGGTCTTCGAGTAATGTGAACGGCTACTTGGCTCAGCTACACTACCTACAAAAGAGATTACACTTCTTCGGCTTCCTCGGGTTCTTCCAGATCTCAGGTTCATCCACTTAAAAGCTCTGATCAGCCCTTGCTAACCTCTACCTTCTAGAGTTGTTTACTATGGATCAGAATTCTAGAGGAATTTGGCTGGAAAAATGACTGAAAAAGAAACTTTCAAGTCATGATACTTGACTCCAAAATTTCACGATACACGACCTTTCACTCAAACGATACTCGATACTTTGTTAAACATGATACTTGGACAACCACGATACACGATCTGTGATAAGTATCGCGATCGGTGAATGCACGATACACGATACTTGGTTGAAAATGATACTCGATACTTGACTCTCACGATAGTCGATACCTGATGGAAAACGATACTTGATACATGATACTCAATGAGTATCGCAATTGGCACCAAACGATACTCGATACACGATCTTTGACGAGTATCGCGATCGATAGAACACGATACACGATCTTTGACAAGTATCGCGATCGGTAGAACACGATACACGATACACGATCTTTGACAAGTATCGCGATCGGTAGAACACGATACACGATACACGATCTTTGGCAAGTATCACGATCGGTAGAATACGATACACGATACACGATCTTTGGCAAGTATCGCGATTGGTAAAACACGATACATGATACACGATCTTTGGCAAGTATCGCGATCGGTAGAACACGATACACGATACACGATCTTTGGAAAGTATCACGATCGGTAGAACAGGATACAATCCCCACTATATGAACTTGAGGGGGATTGAGGTATAGTCTCTTTCTCCACAAGTCCCTAAGTTGGTTCTTAGGTCAACACGTTTTTTGGCGCCGTTGCCGTGGAGTGTTGAATCAAACCGATGCATTCATGTGATGGTAAGTAGCTTTTTGCATTGAAGCGAGAGGTGGAGTAATGAACTTCTCTTCTTTGGTAAGTCACTTTCAGCCGCACTTACTACTCACTCTTGAAGTGTGTGTAGTGAGTTGTTAGTTTAGGGAAGTGAGTGGAATGAGTAGAGTAGGAGGAGTAAGGGAGTAGGGTAGGTAGTTAGAGTAGCTTTCCATTCTTGTAGTGTTGTTTTATTTTCAGTGAGTAGGAAAATTCAAGAGTATAAAAGTCAAAAACTGTCATTTTGTAAATCACTTGTGCTCAAAGCAAGTATCGCGAGAAACTGCGACCGGGTATCGTGGACAAAGACTGGAGCATTCCGAGCTACGCAGAGCTAGTCACGAGGGGTAGAGGGCTGAGATAGAGTCCTAAGGTAAGTTCATGTATCATTCTATCAACTTCATTACATAACTTAAGCTTTCCAGAAGAAAACGATCTGCGTTAGGTATCGTGGAAGACTTACAGGGGGTAAAAAGTGTGTTTTGAGTGATACAGAGAGTGAGGAAAGGGTAGCAGAGCATACAAAACAAGTGTATTGAATCAAAATCTGAAAAGCTATCAAAAAATTTGAAATTTTGGGGTTAAGTATCCTCTTCTCCTGCAGTCGAGTATCGTGATACCTAACAAGTATCGTGATCTCCTGTGGTCGAGTATCGCGATATTTCCCAAAGATCAATTATCAATCCGATGAGTATACAAACCTAGCCGAGTGTATGAAGACATGCATTCAAATGATGATCAATGCAAATGAATTACTCAAAGAGTGCAAACAAGGCACAGACTAATCCAAACAAGCTCCAACTGTCAGTTGTGGTGTCACGATACTTCTTGCAGCAGCCAACAGTAAATTGAGTTTTTCTCACAGCTCCGAACTCCAAATATAGCAAATAGCATATGCGTTTTGAAGCTCTCGAGAGGATGCATCCAATGGTGGTTTCACTCAATTCTGACACTCCTACTTCAAGTTATGAGCAAAATACTGAGTCGCAGGAAAACCTTCCTACACTTTAGCACTTCCTACACTTCGCACACACCTTAACAACAGCAAACAAACACTTTCATGGATAGACAACACTTCCTAACATTCTTTCCAAGCAATACACATGCACACAAGCTCACCAAGAAGAAGATACAGAGAGAAGAAGACACAAATTCGAATTTCTGTGCTCTTGATTCTCACAATGGCAAAAAGTCTCTACAAAGAGTCACAATTTGACTTATATACTTGTGCCATAAAACTGGTACTTTCACACAAGAGACCGGTACTTTATTCACTAAAAGACTAATTTCCTACTATTTTACATGGGTAAGTTTCTAATCTTCTGAGGGGATGCATCTAGAGGACTCCTCTAGTGCATTTACAACGGAAAATATATTTCAAGAATGGTTATAATACAAAAATTGGGTGTCCAAATCGGAAAAATTTTGGGGCCCGTCTTTTTCTCTGCCTTGTGCTCTCTTTAGCTCTGCAACACTCTCCCCCTCTTCGTCTCTGTCGTCCCTTGACAGGCTTTACTTCTTG